>PVKH010019008.1:0-14972 GCA_004027955.1 Chaetophractus vellerosus
AAAAGAGAGTGAGGAAACCCAAATGACTAGAAAACAGAATTAATTTTGCATAGTATTGTAGGAAATATTGACTAGATGAGAACCTGGTTCCCAGAATGAGGGCATTAGTTAGGATCTCAAATTCTTGATGCAGTGCCATCTCTGCAGAATTTTCTAGAGACTTTTGTATTTAGATAAATTTATGCTTGTAATTATAAATTAAAACTTTACCTTAAAATGTTATATCTCCTCCTACCCTGGGAAATTGCTTGAATACTGTGAAAAGATCCAGACTCCGTTTTTCCTTGTTACCTAAAGGTTGGTGGAGTGCTGGCTCCACCCTTGTTTAAGGTGTAGATTAGAGGCAAACCTGGGTGATCTGCTTTGTGGTTCTTTTTCTCTTGTCCCTATCCCTGTACTGCTCGCTCCTTTAAGGCTGGGGATGTCTTGTAATCAGGAAGTAGCCTCAGGCCCTTCTAGAGTAACAATAACACCTGGAAAAAGATTAGTCCAGGTTGAAAAATTCAAGGGCACTTACTCATGAACACAACACTTAGAGAAAATCAAAAGGGAAAGAACTTCATTCATTCTTCTCGCCAAAAGATCACCCAAATACCATCTTATTCTATGGCAACTTCATTCCGTAACATTAAGGACACAGTGTTTACCCTAACTCACGTCAGAGGGTCTCCTTGTGAATGGGATAATAATGGATAATGGGCACCTATTGTGGTATTTTCAGTAGGGAAATAACACGTGAATGCAATGGTTTGACATTGATTTTAGGATGCAGGATGATTATATGAAGAGGGTAAGGAGCAAGTAAGGAGGAAGTTACTACTATCTTGCCCAGAATATCTGGACCAGGGTGGTAGCAATGTGAGTGGAGAGAAAGGATCAAATTCAATAAATATTTCAAAGCAACATTTAATGGGATTTAAAGACAAGTCGTACGTAGGGAAGGAGGAGAAAGAAAAAGTAAAGTTGACTCCAAAATTTCTAATCTGAGAGAGAAAGAGAATTTATGGTACCATATTGGAAAGAGACCTGCTTTTGTTGGAGGGATGTGACATGCTTTTGAGAAGGTCATATGCCCTATGAGCATTTGGAAAAATGAAGTTGACTTCAAATTAAAATAGTGGATCCCAAATCTGGATCTTCTCCTACGGGACATAAAACGTATAGCTTATCAGGCCTCTCCCCAGACTTTTTAGTCTGGTTGGAAATATCTCCGGAAATCTAAATTTTTAAAAGATTCTCCAGGAGAAGACACAAATCTCCTTTACAGAATAATTCTGAATAATATATGAAGATATTCACCCTCTACGAGATGCAATTTAATTCCTTCACCCCTTTGAGTGTAGACTGGATTTAGTGACCCACTTCCAAAGAATAGAGCATGAAGAGGAAAAAAACAGTAATTTCTTTTGCAGTGGAGAATCTAGTAAACACTACCTTAACCAAGTGAGCAAGATTTAAAGATTAATATCACCAGTGTGCCATGTGGATATCATGGATCCCTTGCTATGATGTTATGGAAAGAAGACTTCACCTTTGTAGTATTCTTTCCAAAAATCCATTACCTTGATCTGGTCATGAGAAAAACATAAAACATATCCCAATCTAGGGATATTCTACAAAATACCTGGACATGGTATGGTCTTGGTCTGGATAGCACTGATGGGGAATTGTGTAGGGGTGGTTCCTATGTGAGGAAGACGATAGACCAAATACAATACTCCTCAAAATTGTCAAGGTCATAAAAAACAAGGAAAGACTTTTGGAGAACCTGCCACAGAATGGAGGAGACTAAGGGTCCTGGAACTGAAAACTGACATTAATGGAAAAACTGGTGAAAACATAAAATCCTGAATTTAGTTAATAATAATGTACTAGTGTTGGTTCCTTAGTTTTGAGAAATATACCATGGTAATGTAAGATGATAACATTAGAGGAAACTGAAACTGGCTGAGGGATGTACAGCAATGTTCAGTACTTTGTAACTTTATGTAAATCTATGTTTATTCCAGGAGAAGAGACAAATCTCCTTTACAGAATAATTCCAAATAATATATGAAGCTTGATAAAAGCTAATTGGAAAAAAAAATGCCACTCTCAAGGAGATTCCAATGACGAGCTAATTTGGAGAATCACCTAGTTATAAAACTGTGCTGGAAATGTAAATGAATTTTTTAGCTGCTTATAATTTCAAGGTCTGGCACAGAGCTTGGCATCCTATGTATATTTGCTCAAATAATAAATCCATGGATGCTTTGTGTGACTGAATGAACTATAATAAAGAGAGCTGAGGATAGAGTCTTGGTGGCACCCATATTTATGATGTGGGAGGCAGAAAAAGAGCTGGCAGAGGAAAGGGAAAAGGGAAGGATAAGTCAGGAAGTCCAAAAAAAGGCAGTGGATTTTAGATGGAATATTTGAGAAGGTCAACCATATCAAATACCGTGAAGATGGAGGAGGATGAGGCTCAATAAGGGGTTACTGGTGAGTGAACTAGGAGAAAAAATGGTCAGTGCCCTTAAAAGACCAGAGACAAGATATTGGTGGGAACTGGGAAAATCAAATACTCATACAAAAGTGATTGAGAGGCTAGAAGTTGGATGAAAAAGAGAAATTTTTTGGTTTATGATTGCCAACTTCAAATATTTGAAAAGTGGTCTTAGCTGACTTCCTTTTTACAGTTCAGAGGGCACAACTTGGATTAATGAACTAAAATTCCAGAAGGGCAGCTCTCACCTTTATTCAGGGGGAATTTTCTCCCAAGTAGAGCTTTTAAAATATGCAGTTGCTGCCTTGGCATGTTCTGAGTTTCCCATGCCAGACGGCACTGGTGGGAAGTTGTGTAGAGGTGATTCCTGTGTGAGGAAGGAGATAGACCAAATGACCTCCAAGGTTTCTTATGTCTCTAAGAATCTAGGATGATGTTATCACACTTTGGGAATAATTTGGAGACCATAAGGTACAGTTGCAAACTCAGGGAGCTATCAGCAGACTTCTCTGGGAACGACAGGAGAGTCAGGGCACTTGGAGACTTGGGAAGCCAATGGTGAAGAAATTTGAAAAAGAAATAACTTGAGTTCTCCCTCCAAAACTGGTGTCAGTGACTGTGCCTTCTCATGACCCTTATCTTAGGATACAGTACCGATTTCATGCCCCATGGTCAGTTTTTTTTTTTTAATATGCCACAATTTTTATTGCAAAGTGGCCATTTCTGTGAGGGTGCGGAGAGTTTGATCTCAAAAACCATGTTCCATTTAAGGCTCTTTAATACAGAAATTGCCATCATGACTGATATTCAAAATATCTTTAGTGTTGCAAGACTCACATGGTAAACATACAACTCCTACACTTATTCAGTAGTGTTCGCTCAGTGGAAAACAGAAAGGCATTAACAACAGCTATTTCATTTAAGAAAATATGCAAGTAACAGGAATGAACACTGAAGTACTAGGATTAAAGTTGATGACACAGTTAGAGCAACTTAATTGGCATTCCTTTATGGGGTAGGGGTTAAACTCATTATAAAAAGTGCTTTCAATGCATAGTATTTTATCTGTGCTGCCATGTCACAAAAATAGGCTTGCCAAGGCAGGTGAGGTGTATGAATGCTTGGAGCCTCACAGAACTGCAATCAAGTGCAACTATAAATAACACTGAAAAAAGTTTACCATCTGAACAGTAGCTAATACTTTTGAAGCATTCAATTGGCGTATCCTATGCAGTACTATAAACTATTCACATTGACACTCAAATTCATTGTAGTGCTTGCTGCAAGGGAGGCATACAACCAGTTGTTTTGGCTAAATTATGTTGGGAAGGCAATCCCTGGGTTTTACATAAAAGTAACAGTATTAAACAAGCTGATGGCCATCACTGATAGGCTGTTTAAATAAAAGATATCTCCATTCACTGTGTTGGAAGGGCCCAGTGGGAAGGGAGAAGGAAAACAAACAAACAAACAAAAAACCACTAATACTATTCCAATTGACTGAACTGGAGAAATGGAAGCTCCTTAAGATCCATATGGCACCTGACTGTCATTTTATAAGGGTTTTCCTTCGAGTGAAACTACTACATTGCCTCCCAATTTCTCTCCAAGTGTTGAGCAGTCCTTAATAACATCCAAGCCATTTACTTGCCACTCGTGTTTAATACCTGTAAATTTCTTTTTAATGGCATCTTTAGAGCTAGCATAAATCATCTTGCTTTTTAAAGGTGCACTCTCAGGAGCCCAGAATATAAATACTAGGTCTTCTTTCTTGTTTCGTATGAGGCATCGTACAAAGCATATCGGCAGTCATTCAGAGGTAGCAACTTCACAAATGATGTGTAGGGGTCCTCTACAGTATCACCAATGCCACCCACTAAGATCTGTTTTGCTTCCTCTACAATTATTTGTCTTTTGTCATAGCTTAAACAGAAGAGAACTGCTTTCTTTCTTTTTTTGATCTCCTCTTGTGTAGAAGATTTCCTTACTTTCATATCATTAAAAACTTTGATGACTTCATCATTCACTGTAACTCCAGAAGCCATGGTACCCGCGACTGTGGGTGCATAGGCGACTCGGGCTGCGGCCCCGCGGCACTGGGGAGGAGAAAGAGGAGGAGCGGTAGGGCACTGGCGAGCGCGGGGCACGCCAAGAGTGGCAGCCCCAGAGATGCAGCGCAGCCGGTGGGCCTGCCGTAGGCGGTGGGTGGGGACCATGGTTAGGTCAGTTTTTATCTTAAATGCGCTTCGCTCTTTATATTTTACTCTCTAGTAAGATAAGAAGTATCAACTGGATCCTATTTTGAAGGGGGAAAAACTACACAACTATAACTAATAAATTATTCTGACAAAAAATTTCAAATGTTATTTCAGAAGACCCATATTTCTAACATTGTCATCTTGTGGTAGAAAACTGAGAAAATCCCCTACTCATTTTTAGGTAAATGGCAATCAGCTTGTATGGAGGGTCAGAACAGTGATTTCAACTGTGATTTAGATGCAAGATCAAGATATACCTATGAATAATAGGTATATCCTTCCAATTTGCTTGACCAAAAGCATAGCAAAGTAAACATACCATGTTTTTCTTGAGATTTCTACCCACCGATATTCACAACTATTAAATACTTATTGTGTGGTTTTCTGGACCAGTGAGGTTCTTAATTGGGAATCTGTCTTTCAGGATGTGGTGAACAGGCATTGCATAGCTTCAACTGGAAAAATGTAGTGTGACTATTTGTTAATGAATCTTTTTTTTCATAGGTCGCACAGAAAATCAATTGAATTATTTCACAGTCACACTACACACATCAAGGAGGCCCTTGTTCTTAATACTTCTCTGAATAATTCTCCACTCCAGCTGGACAGCTTTACTCATTGTCTCCTAAACACTCCAAGCTCATTTCTATGCCATTGCCTTTGGTCCATTTCGGTTTCCAAGTTCTTCTGTGAAACTTTTCCTTATGATTTCTCCATTTTAACACATTGCTTCTTTTTGGAGTTCCAAAAGAATATGCCGGGCACTTAGAATGTGCTGCCTGGTATTTCTTTATATATATTTCTGGTCTCTCTAAATGGTTTTATTGATAAGGATAATAATGGATTCATGTTAAGCTCGGTTGGCTTACTCTACCTCACTTTAAGGGCCTGGATTCTGGGTCTTTTTCAGGTCGAGTAAGCATCTACTCTGAAACTCTATGTTCTTTTCTTTACCATTATTAAAGTTTGATGACTGTTCTCTCATGGGTCAGAGGCTGTGCTATCACTGTATCCAGAGACCAACTCCATTATCCTTCCTTACTTAGCATTCAGATAATCCCCCTTGGTAATAAATTGTCCTCCTTCTTGGTTTCTTTGCCTTCTCTCTGTGAACTATTATTGAAATTCAGTGAGATTAGAGTTTTCATTTAGAGTGCTACAATGTCAAGTGGCTGGTTTGGTCTGATCATAAAGGAATGGGAATCAAAAAGTCAAGTTTTAACAATTGATGATTTCTAAGAAACTAACTCTAGATTATTCTGGTGTTCTCCTTCAATTTAGTAATTTTTGTCACAGACTTAATAACAGTAATGGTAAAAAAAAAAAGATTGATTTACTGGAAAAGGCATTATTGTGGTGTAGACAAGTCTTCCAATATATGAGTTAGTTTATGTATGACAAGTTGTTGAATTACTTCCCTCTCTGGACTTTAAAAAAATAGGATTGTGGACTGCTTTCATGAGTTAAAAATTAGTGTTATCCATCATTCCAAGCCTTTCGCAAACACCACGATATGGTTTCTACCATTCAGAATAGTTTTACATTGCAACAGGAAGGAGTTCATATTTTACTTTCCTGATTTGAATGGACATAAACTATTTGCAAAGACTCTCTTAGTTTTTCTCTGCCTTTGTTTTTGATTCCCCTCCTGAATCTGAAAGTCCAGAAGCCTGTTTTGAGTAATTTCAGATACCTTGGGAAAGCCCTCCTTTTCCTAGAATATCACTCTCCATAAGATGTTCTGATGCTTAAAATCCTCACTGTATTCAAACAGTGCATCTCCTAAGAGCACTTCAATTATCTCCTTTCTTTCTCTTGGTCACAGATTGTCCCTCTCTTAGATTTGAATGAAACACCATACCCTAGCACATGAGTTCTGGCCTCTAGAGGTCAGAAGTTGAGGGAGTTAGCTCCCAGTCAGGTGAATTTTGTCCAGTGGGAAATGGGAGATGGAAATAATGGGGCAAATAAATTCCTCCTTCATTCTTTCTTCTGTGGAGTACTTCAAATGCAGTATGTCTTTGAATGCTTTAAATGTCCCATGCATGTCTCTTGAGTGTCTCCTGTGGCTCACTCTGTAGCTGCACACAGCATGATGATTGCATACATTGCATTGCTTTGCCTCTTTCTTTGCTTCCTTTCCTTTCTCCTAATTTTCACAGTCTTGAGCTTGCACCAATAAATTGATAACTCCTCCAGTACCTCAGACATTGCTTTTTAGAAGTCCCAGCTTGAAACACTACTGATTCTAGAGAATTTCTTTTGAGTTAAGCCACTTCTTTCCTTGCAGATTTTCTTTGAAAGCAAATGCACAAAAGAAAATATGTTAAAGAATTATGTTCTTCTTGGGGGGGAATTAAAGCACATGGGGATAATCATTTATAGTAGAGCAAAAGGCTAAAAAAAAGTTTTCTTTAAAAGAGAGGAAAGAGAATGCTAATATCAAATTTCACCTACTTCACAGTTTTTGCTTCAGCCAACCCTAAGTCCAATGTTAAACAATATATAGCAGTATCATTTCTACCTCTTGATTTTTTTTCCAACTAAATTTAGGTAGTCCTCTTTTAGAATTTGAAAAACACTGCTGATGTATAGAATACATACTCAAGATTCTGTTTTTCTTCTTGACAATGAAGATGTAATCAAGACATTCCCCAAATGCTTACAATTTTTACTTCTTTGCATTGATTAAAACAAAAAATGTTCAGCAACTTTCATTTTTCATAATTTGGAGATATGATTTATAATCTACTTCATTGTTCAATATTACAATCTAAGATCTGATTTTTTCCATTATATTTGTAATGAGGAATCACTTAACCAACTCATTGAACCACAATCCTGATAGACAAAAACAGTACCCTGAGTCACTGGTAGAACTGTACTGAGTGTACAAAGACCCGTGTATGTGGAAGATGCCATATTTCTATTAATCAGTGAGCCATATTCACTTCAAATCTATTTAAAAAACACTGGACGGGGCCGGCTGTAGCCCAGTGGATAGGGCACCGGTTTACCACATGGGAGGCCCCGGGTGCGGTTCCCGGGACCTCTTCGAGCGGGCAGACCACCTTGAGAAGGCAAGCTGCCATGGGCGGGGCAAAGCCATCATGGGCAGGGCAAAGCCGCCATGGGCAGGGCAAGTTGCCTGGGAGCAGGGCAAAGCCTCCCGCGGGCAGGGCAAGCCACCTGCGAGCAGGCCAGGCCGCCACGTGGTGAGCTGACTCGGCGGGTCGCTGCAACGGGGGGAGACAAGCAGGCACAGAGGAACACAAAAATGAACACAGCAAAGAACAAGCAGAAAGGGGGGGATATGTAACATAAAAAAATAAAATAAAATAAAAAACACTGGAAAGAAACAGCATGTAGACTGACCAAAAATACAGTTTTCTCTCTCTAAAAGCCTACATAGAAACACACTGTAGAAATGTGTGCATTTATCTTTTGGAATTTCTATTGTAAGCATATTTTTACACAAGTCAAATCTTGCTGTAAATGTACAAATTTGTCAATAGTCATTCTTAGAGTGAGAATCTAAGTTTTTTGTTTTTTTTTTTTTTTACTGGAACAATTAGAATTTCTCTGCTTCTTTTATTCAGGTCCCCTGTAGCTGTTATTTTATTGAGTGTCTACTGTGACTTAGGCATTACCAAGGTTAAAATTCATATTTTTTCCTTTCTTTAGACACATAGCTAAATCTTCACAATGGCCATATAAATAGATATTATTGGCCTCAGTTTACAAATGGGGAGTCTGAAGTTCAATGACGGAGTAACTCAATCACAATCACATGGCTAGTGATTAAAAGGTAGATGCAGGATTCAAATCCAACTCTGTTAATTCTACACCTGTCCTTTTTCCATTTTATTTATACTGTTCCCCTTTAATATAAATTAAATTTCAGGGATCTGACTATGAAATATCCTTCCAATTTCTGCTTATATTCATAGGCTGAATTCTCCTGTGATTTACAGCTGGATTTTCTGATGGGATGTGGATTATCGTTCAAATCTTAAAATTAAATTGATACAATATGACAAGAAATCACTGGATTTAGTAGACACAAATAGAGGTTTGTCGTGCATCTAAGAATATGTCCTAAATCATCTAATTAGAGTTGAATGGACATTTTGGGATAATGTTATATTTATTTTTAAAGTATAAAATGCACTTGGCTCTAAAAATGGAAAATTCAGCTCAGAAATTAGGCAAATACAACGTATATGACTGTTTAGGCTGGTCGCATGTGATCTTTTTAAATAGTTGACCCAGCTGGTGTACTACTTACCTCAGCATTAGCAGCAACTTTGAGACAGCGAGTCATGCTCCTTGTCAGGCTGTGTCTTTGTGAATGCTTGTATTGTTCCCGCTGACTTCATTCCCCATGCTGGCTGACAGGGATAACGCTTTAATATAGTCTATCATTTTTAACTTGAGAACCTCAAAGTGCATAAAAGTAAATGGAACTTTGACTCACTGAAGTAGAATTGGGTTTCTTTTATTTTTTTTCCTTCATTTTAGAGTGAAATTGATATTTAAAAACCAAGCCCAGAAGACTTTATTTCCAGTCATTTAGCAAGTTCAGTTAACTTAGCATTATTTTGTTTTTATTGTTTCAATGCAGCTGAGAAATTCTGTAGCTTATGTGAAGCAGGGAGGTATGGATAATAGGTTGAGTGAAGAACCAGAAAACAGAAATTGTGAAAGCTTAGAATGGTAGGTGAAATATAACACAAATAACATTTAAAAGGGACAGATGTAACGAAAAAAAGCACATTTGTTTAGGCAAAAGAGAAAAAATTAAGCAAAACAGGACAGCAGTAGCCAAAAGGACAAACAAACCCACAAACACATGCTTCCCAGCAGTACAAGATATTTTGGAGTTCCATTTTATGGTTAGCAGAATAAAATTCAGTATTTAATGTGAAAGCCAAAAATAAGTGATATACTATGAGGCTGCATTGCCAAAAATATGGTGCCCACAACATGGGGCCTGAGAGCCCCACTCTATTCTGTCTTTGCCAGACCATGTAGGATGCCACTTCATTTCAACTTTGCATTTAGGGAAGGATGACAAGGCTGAAGGGTCTTAATAATATCAGATAAAACATGGTCAAAGGAATGAGGATGTTTAGAATGAAGAAGTGAAATCCTTTCAGGGAGATAGCTGGCTTCAAATATATGAGGATTTGTCATGTGAAAGAGAGATCTGACTTATTCTAGGTGATTTCAAAGAACTGAGCAAGAGGAAGGCAAAACCAGTTAAACATTAGGAAGCATTTACAGAACTTTAGAAATAGGTGCTTAGTAATGTTTTGAATGAATGATTGACCTGAACTGAAAGAATGGATGAATGGCCTCATTGAAACTGGATGCCTTGAAGAGAGAAGAGTCTCTGTACTGAACTTTTAAAGGTAAGCTTGACGAACTCTCCCAGGGCATGAGTTCCGGGGAGTTGAGACTTGGTTGGTGGGAGAGTTAGATTTTAATACCTCTAAATTTACTACTAATTTTGAAATTTAGCGCAATTTGTGACTTTTTGGAATGGAAATCTTATTGTTTTTCATATCTAAGTACCATATTTTCTTTCATCTTCTCTAAAATGCAATCCATGCTTTTCCTGGTGCACATACTGATTCTTTTTAACAAATATGTTCTTTAAAAATTATTTTAAGACATTATTTCATTTTATCTTCATGGACTAGATTATGGGATGGGCAGGGACCCTATGATACTATTTTTGTTGAGGAAAAGGCTCAGAATGGTTGGTTTGTTGTTCAGCTCAAGGTCAGACAGTGAGTTAATTACCAAGTGCTGTGATCTTTCCACAAAATAGTGGTACTTGCACTAAAGAAAAACTGTAAGAAGTCAAAATTTGATCCTTTGAAGCTGTGAAATTGATGCAGATTATAGGATTATATTCAAAATGAAAACCGTATGTTTGATATACTGTATGTAAATCAGATTGGAGAGAATTGCAGTGGTCTTAACCCAGGCACTTTCCCTATCCCCAGGGGCATTTGGCAATGTCTGGAGACATTTTTGATGGTCACAACTCCAGGGTTTGGGGGTGCGGGCGTGGAGGAGATGGGACACGACTGGCATCTAGTGGGTAAAGGCCAGGGATGCTGCTAAACATCCCATGACGCACAGCTTCCCAAAACAAAGAATTACCCAGACCAAAATGTCAACAGTGCCAAGGTTGAGAAATCCATTGTAGCAATTTGTGGTTTCTCATTCATTTTAAACCAGAACTTGGATTTCTTTGAACAGGGAAGTGAGAATATAAAATAATGAAGTAAGATGTATAGAATATAAAATATGTTTAGGCTTTTATTTTCCAAAGACTCTCCATTCACTAAAAATAAAAATATATTGGCCAGAGTGGCTGATTTTGACCACAAAGGGCTATATTTTGCAGAAGAGGTCCTGCCTCTTAGGCTAAACTCCCCATTTTTGCTCTGAATGCCTTCTGCCTTCTTGGTTATTCAATGCCTCTCCTGTAGCTTTGATTTCTTCCTAGCAATATCTCTCAAATTAAAATAAAACAAAACAAAAAACAAAAAACCTCCTTTCTTTTGGATACATATTGACTAAGCTCCTCCCTTCCTTTCTCAATTCAGTGTATTCAAAGAGTATTTACATTATTTGTACACTCTTCATGCCACTAAGATATCTCTGGCATGATATTATTAGTGCTTTCCTGGTTGTAAAATCCAGTGCGACTTTTCAGTTCTTATCTTTAATTCTCTATCGATTTTTATACTGTTTATCAGTTTCTTCTTGAAAAACTCTCCTTCCTTTGCTCTGTGGCTGCTCCTTCTCAGTCTTCCTGTAGGACCCTTCTCTTTCTTGCCTTATCATATTGTTATGCTTCAGAATTCTGTCCTTACTTAGATTTTTCTTTTAACAGTGCTTTTAGAGAGATCCACTCCCATGGCTTTGAATACCAACTTATTTCCCATGACTATAAAATATAGAATCTCTAGCCTTGACTTTGTTCCAGAATGCCAGATCCATATTTCCATTCACTATCTACCGGACGACCCACAGTCATCTTAAATTCAGACTATCCTGAACTGTATTTCTCTCTTCCTACTCAAGCTGTTTGTCTTCCTGTATACCTTGTATCTTTGTGATTGGTACCACCACCCAGCCAGTCCTTCTCCTTTATCCTCACTCCACACCCTATTCTACCAGTCACCAAGTGTTTTTTATTTTAACTTGTGGATAGCTCTCATATTTATTTCTTTGCCATACCCAATGTACTGCCTTGGTTTAGATGTGTCTGAATTAAGTTGTTGAAATGGACTCTTAAATATTTTCCCAGCTTCCCATTTCCTGCATTTCAATCTACTACCCATATTAGTACTAAAGCAAACTTTTCAAATTGAAAGAAATGGTTATGTTGTGTCTCACTTGAAAACTCTTCAGCAATACCATCTTAACTGTATGATAGAAGCAAAACCAATTTATATGGCTCATAGGCCTTTTGTTATTTTTGTTATTTACTTGCTCTTCAGTGTTCCAGTTTTCTTTTCATCACAACCCCACCCACACTCCAAATGAGCAAGACAAGTTGGGTTATTTCATGCCTCCATGTCTTTTCACAAGTTGTGCCTTTTGCTTACAATGCCCTCCTCACCTTCACTCTCTGTATTCTTAACTACCGTCTTTTTTTTTTTTAATTAATTTTTATTTTTAACAACGTGGTAAATATACAGAGATTTAAAAAATTAAAATGTAATCAAAGGCTGATAACACAAAAATCACAGATCTTTGCACCACAACTTCCTACCTCCCCACCTCTCTGTAGGCAACCAATTTGGCTCTTTCAGGTGTTTCTTTTGGTATTCACCTCTTTATTGCTAAATAATTCACTTATAATGCTATTTCTTGCCTTGTCAAGTTTAGACTTTACCTATTTAGTTTCCCTTCTCTCTCAATCCAAATATGTTAACTACAGGGGTGACACTCAAAACCTTTAAGAACTGGTGCAGCATGAACACTGATCAGTTAGAGCCGATTTCCCCACATGGGTGTGTGTGGGCTAATTATTGGCCCTGATTTTTATGACAATTGTTTAGTAAATTGTTAGTATTTACATTATAATGACTATGTAAATATTGTCTGTTGCTGAACCAAATAATGACTATGCTCTCTTGTTTAAACAAATTTTGTTTCTAGAAGCTATTAAATGACTTAAAAAATCATTTATTCCTCATTAGAAACTCATCATAAATGTCACCTTCTCTGTGAAGTCTTTGCTGCTATATAGGGCTTATTCTCCATCCTTTGGGTTACTCCTGTGTGACCTCTGTCTTTGTTCATTTTGCACAACACATTCAGTAAGGATTAGTGTGCCTGTTTTTCTTACTAGAATGTGAGCTTCTTGAAATTAATGATAATATCTGTTATCTTTGAACCTTTAATATCTTGCACTTAGTGCTTAATAAATATGTGTTGAATTATGGGTGGAATGGGCATGTCCTTTCTCTCTGAAGCAGTCTTTAGTATTTAGTAGATGTTTTATGAGCATTTCTCTGATTTCTGAGCCACTTCAAAAAGATCACAAACTCAAATGGCTATCAGGGCCAGGCGGTTAAAACTAATGAGTGACAAGCCTGATGGGGCTGTGGCATGTAAAGGAGTCACCAGCCAGCTATTGCCCAGGAGGAGCTCCAGACTTAGGAGCCTGCTAGACCTTCTGTCATTTCAGTGGATGCAGAAAATCCTGGTTTAGTGTGAATGGTCTTAATTCAATTTTTAAGAACTGTGAAGAACAAGAAATGGTTCTTCAGTCTAGATTTGACTCACAGGGCACCATCTTATTATCTGGGGATTGCTGGGGTGGGGAGGAGGAGACAGCACATACCACCCCAGTGCACTCCACCTAGGTTTCTGGTTTGGCTGAGAATGCCCCTTCCCCGGGGTTCTGACTCTGAGGGTGATAGCTTTCTTTTGCCAACTGATGTGAGGCTTGCATGTAGAGTGAGCCTCAGTAGAAAGGAGCCTGGACTTCAGACCCAGCCTATAAGAATTTTTGGAGGTCTAGACACGGTTTCAGTGGAACTGGACTCCCTTTTTTAGGTGAAAGTGGGGAATCATGAGCTAAGTTATAACTGATAACGTGAAAAAGTGGGGTGAGATTAAAAATTGTGTACTAAGTGTATTAGTCAGGGTTCTCTAGGGAAACAGAATCAACAGGAAATATTTATAAATAATATGAGCTTTTATAAGAGTCTCTTATGTTACCGTGGGGATGCACAAGTCCAGTTCCTCAGGCAGGCTACAAACCAGGGGCTCCGATGAAAGCCCAATGCAGGTCCTTGATGAGTTTCTGGGAGACATTGGTTGTCCAAAGACAAGCTGGGAAATTCCCTCTGAATGCTGAAATCTCTTCCCCTTTTAAGGCAGTCAACTGATTGAATAAAGTGTCATTCATTGCTGAGGGCACTCTCCCTGGTTGATGCAGATGTAATCAGCCATCTATGCAGTAAACTCATTGATGACTGAAGCCCATAAATGTCCAGTGCTTCTTGACCAAACAACTGGGCACAATTACCTGGCCGAGTTGATACATTAGCCTAACCATCACACTATGTGTTAAGCATGTGCTTTTACTTATGTTATTTAATTTATTTTTTACAATTGCCCTGAGAAGGAAGCACTACCATCTCTAGTTTATAGATGTTGAATCTCCATGACCTTTAGAGGTTTTTTTGTTGTTTGTTTTGTTTGATTGTTTTTGAGTTTCCAATTAGAAGAATTAGAAGGGATTAACTCTAGAGTCAGGGCCTGCTGATTTTACCTTATGAAGAGAGACCATAATTAGAAATGAAGTAAGCCTGTTTTATTTTCCAATAGAAATTGCTACTGCGACTTTTGAATTTGAAGCTTTTATGTTTGTTTGTTTATAAATTGATTGATTCATTACAACATTTCTTGAATGCCTGTTTTATTCTGTGTTAGGCATCAGGATTATGAAGATGACTAAGATACTCTTCTAGTGCTTGAAAAGTCCTAGATGGGGGCCGGCTCGATAGCCCAGTGGATAGGGCACCGGCATACCACATGGGAGGCCCTGGGTTCGATTCCCGGGGACCTCTCCTAGCGGGCAGACCGCCTTGAGAATGGCAAGCCGCCATGGGCGGGCCGGAGCCGCCATGGGCAGGGCAAGAAGCTGCCACGGACATGGCAAGAGCCGCCACGGGCAGGGCAGGTCGCCC
>PVKH010019009.1:0-14864 GCA_004027955.1 Chaetophractus vellerosus
CAGGGAAATTGCTTTGTATAATCTAAATCATTCTGAACTCATTGTGAGTTGTTCTGTGGCCTAGCATATGGTCTATCTTGGAGTATGATCCATGTGCACTCGAAAAGAATGTATATCCCGCTGTAATAGGATGCAGCATTCTGTATATATCTATTAGGTCCAGATCTTCTAATGTATTGTTCAAGTTCTTTGTTTCTGTACTGATTCTCTGTCTAGATGTTCTGTCTAATGGTGATAATGGTGTATTGAAGTGCCTCACTATGATTGTGGAAGCATTTATTTCTCCACTTAGTTTTTCCAGTATTTGTCTCACATATTTGGAGGCACCCTGATTAGGTGCATAAATGTTTATGATTGTTCTCTCTTCTTGAGAGATTTCCCCTTTTACTAATATATAGTGTCCATCTTTGTCTGTTATGATTGTTTTGCATTTAAAGTCTAATTTGTGTGTAATTAGAATAGCTACCCCTGCCCTTTTTTGGTTATTATTTGCTGGTAAAATTGTTTTCAAGCCATTTACTTTTAGCCTCCTTGAATGCCTGGGCCTAAGGTGGGTGTCTTGTAAACAACATATAGATGGGTCATATTTCTTTATCCATTCTTCCAGTCTGTGTCTCTTGACTGGTGAGTTTAATCCATTAACATTCAGTGTTACTACTCTCAATGAATTTCTTACATCTGCCATATTTTCTTTCAGTTTGTCTATGTCCTATGTAGTTTTTGTTTCTATTTGATTCATTATTGTTGTTGCTACCCTCTCCTCCAACTTTCTCTCTCCTGTTTTTTCCTTCACCCTTTAGAGCTTCTTTTAGAATTCCTTAAAGTGCAGGTTTCTTGTGAGCATATTCCTTTAATTTCTGCTTATCTGTGAATATTTTGAACTCTCCATCATTTATGAATGCCAGCTTTGCTGGATAGAGAATTCGTGGTTGGAAATTTTTTTCATTCAGTGTCTTAACTATGTCATACCACTGTCTTCTTGCCTCCATGGTTTCAGTTGAGAAGTCAGCACTTAATCTTATTGTGCTTCCTTTGTATGTGATGGTTCTCTTTTCTCTTGCTGCCTTGAGTATTTTCTCTTTGTCTTGAGCATTGGACATTTTGACAAGTATATGTCTTGGGGTTGGCCTGTTGGGATTTATATTGTTTGGGGTGTGCTGTGCTTCCTGGATATGTACATCCATCTCCCTCATTAGGTTTGGGATGTTTTCAGCCATTATTTCCTTCAACACTCCTTCTGTTCTTTTTCCCTTCTCTTCTCCTTCTGGGATGCCTATTATGCATATGTTTGTTCATTTTGTGTTGTTGGTTAAGTCCCTAATTCCCTGTTGGATTTTTTCTATCTTTTTATCTATCTTTTCTACTATCTGTTTGATCAGATGTACTGTCTTCCAAATCACTAATTCTTTCTTCTGACTGTTCAAGTCTTCTGTTTTGTGAATCCATTGTCTTTTTGATTTCTTGGATTGTACTATTCATCAGCATCATATCCGTTATCTTTTTATGCATGCTTACAATTTCTTCAGTATGTGCTCCCAGTGTTTTCTTAATATCCTTAGTCTCTTCCTTGATTACCAGAAGTTTGTCCATGATTAGTTGTTCTATGTTTTGCTTCTCTTGCTGATTTTTGGTTTGTTCTTTGGAGTGGTCCATGTCTTCCATTTTCTCAGTATGGCTTTTAATTTTTTGTTGCCCTCTGGTCATCATTATATCTTTATGTGTTTGTTCAGTTGATAAGCTTCTCTCTTTCTATGTGTGTGTTAAGATTTCTTATTGCTTCTTTCTTCCCCTTGTTGTATTTCCTTACTTTTTTCTATGTTCCTTTGAAGGAAGAAGATTAGGGCCAGAGCATTTTAAAGGGGTGAAAAAGTAGAAGGGATAATAATAGTATTGATAAGAGTTGGTCGAGGGGCCTTATTATATTTAGCAAATTGAATATTTATCTCATGTAGGCAGCATAGAGTGGTAGGGGGAAAATTGGAGTGCCTACTCCAAATAGAGAAAAATATATATATATAGAGAGAGTATTTTAAATGACCAAAATGATGAAAGAGAGAACTAATAATGAATAGGCTGAGGGAAAAAAGCTAGTATAAAATGAAAGAAATAAAAGAGAACAGAATAGCCAAGATAGAAATTAACAAGTGTGAAATTGGGAGCAAATGGAAAAAAGGTGGAAAATACAAACCACCACAGAATGCTGAAGGTAGAAAGATGAAGGAAGGTGAGGAGATAGTGTTGGTAGACAGAATCACTATACACAGAGGATGGAAAGTCTTTTTAGCTTCTCTCTTTGCTTTAGAGTTTTATTTGACTTGTAATTCTGTGTGTGTTAAGATTGCTTATTGATTCTTTCTTCCCCTTGTTTTATTTCCTTGCTTTTTTCTATGTTCCTTTGGAGGAAGAAGATTAGGGCCAGAGCATTAGAAAGGGGTGAAAAAGGTGAGAGGATAATAATAGTATTGATAAAAGTTTGAAAAAGGGCTTTATTAGGTTTAGCAAATTGAATATTTAACTCATGTAAGCAGCATAGAGTGATAGGGGAAAAATTGGAGTGCCTACTCCAAATAGAGAAAAGGAGAATATATAGAGTATTTTATATGATCAGAGTGATGAGAGAGAGAACTATTAACAAATAGGCTGAAAGAAAAAAAGCTAGTATAAGATGAAAGAAATAAAAGAGTACAGAAGAGCCAAGATAGAAGTTAACAAGGGCAAAATTGGGAGCAAATGAACAAAGGTGTAAAATAAGAACCACAACAGAAAGCTGAAGGTAGAAAGATGAAGGAAGGAGAGGAGATGGTGTTGGTAGACACAATCACTATACACAGAGGATGGAAAGTCCAGGATAAAGAAGACCAGTAGAGAAGAAAAAAGCTATCTACACCTAATTAAACAAACAAACAAAGAAACCTACAAAGAAAGGAAAAAAAGGGGGGGGGTGTAAACCACGTTCCCTTTGGGGATTTGTGATTTGTGGAGCCTCTCAGCCTGTGTTCATTAATCAATTGCCTTGCAGCCTTCTCTCTGCAGGCTTTGAGGCAGAATTTAGCAATTAAAGCAGGTCTATATGTTTCTATTTATTTTTTGATGTAATTAGGGACCTTAAAGAACTCCTCTTCTAGACCACCCCCTCTTGTGAGGGGACCCCAAATAGGTTCGTGGAAACTAGTCTATTATTTCCCCCTGCCTATCTTCCCCGGGAGAGCTGTGTTACTCAGCCTGGAACTTTTATTTGGCTGGAACTTCCTGTTGCCATCCCTTGTGTCTGCACAATAGGTAAGCAGATACGCCAGTCCCCTCCATCTGGCACCAGTTCCCGCTGGCTAGTTTTTTCCCATTCCCATTGTCTAACTCCTCTGGGTGAGCTAAGTTGCTCAGCCTGGAACTTTTAATTGGATAAAACTTCCCATTGCTGGCCCTTGCATCTGTACCCCTGATAAGCAGTTTCGCCTCTCCTCTCCACCCAGCACTGCTTCCAGGTGGCTGATTTTTTTCCTCTTAAGCTGCTTACAGGTTCTGGCAACCAAACCCACAGAAACCCTCTCCACCCCTTGTCTGACCCTCCCACTCTCGGGCCTTATCCCCTGCCCCACAGGTCCACCAGTGAGGTTGCGAACCTCCTGCCCCCCTTCCCGGGAATGGGACCCCACCACCTGTGCTTCTGTCTGGGGTGAAAAGAACTCACAGTTTTATGCTGCATGGTTCAACTCACACTCCAGTTGCCTCCAGACTGATGGAGTCAATATTCCCGTGCCCCAGGCTCCCCACAAAGACCATGCTCCCCGGCTCCTGCTCCCAACCAACTGTCCCCTACCTCAGAGCCAGTGAGTGTGCACCTAAATGGAAGATGACATCTTCTCAATGAAGCAGAATCTTGATGCTTTGGAGCCCAAGCAACTGTCACCCTTAGATGGCAGGCTGTCAGCCATGGTGACTGCTATAATATGAGCCTTCTACCTGTCCCTCCTTACCTTTGCTTCCTCAGTGGCCTTGTTGCAGTTGTTGAAGATGGAAAGAAGCTGTTTCTAAAAGAGAATTTATTGGGATTTGTGGCCCTACTGCTAGCTTTTGAAGCTTCCTTTTAAAATCTGGTGCTGACTGACCAGAGCCTCATCCATCCCCTAAAATAGGTTTGTAACATAATTTATCCTTCTGTTGAATTTGTATTAACCTGGCTATGCTTTTTCATAGACTCCACTAACTTTCTTTGAAACAAAGCAGGGTTCTCCTTTTCTTTTTGGGTTATTTCTTACACATGCATATCACCCCATATTAATTCAAAATTTTGCATTAGGTTTTGAAATTCTTCAGTGAATTTTGCTGGATCCTCTAAGAATCACCATAATTGTTTTATGCATTGAGCTAGTTCTGTCAGGGAGAAGGGAACATGGACTACAACTGTCCCTCCATGTCCATTTATTACCACTCTTATTGAGTGGAAGCTGCTTTTGTGTTTTTGGTTGGTTGGAAAGAGTCTTCACTTCTGGTAACTCCTTCCAGACTAGATCTGGGCATATAAGGTGGAGGTACAGAGGCTATGGGTAGAGGAGGGTCTAAGGGGGCCTCAAGTTCAGGAGCTGAGTTATAATATGGGGTAGAACTAAGGAGGGGATCATCTAAGTTTCCACCTTCCTCTTTAGGTTCTCTCTTTTGTTTCTTTCTTTTTAGGCTCTTTCTTTCCTAATTCTTTCTCTTCTGGTTTTTCTTTTTAGGTTCCCTCTTTCCTGGCTCCTTTTTTTCTGGCTCCTTTTTTTATATTAATATTTTATTTCTGGGTCTCTCTATTCTGGGGGTGGGTTCCCTTCCTGAGCATAACACAACCTGCAAGAAGGATTTAAACTTGTGTTCTGATATAAAGCTGTATAGAGTTGGACATAGGGAATCTCTGTTTCTCTTCCCTTTTATACAGAAGGTCTAGCTATAAAATAGTCTGATAATTTAAGGTGCCATTGGCAGACTATTGCTAGCCATCATCAAGATGGTATTGTGGTCATGCAGTGTTACAGAAGAATATCAGTTTCTTTTTTCAATCCCTTGTTGGACATGGTTGTCCAGTTCTTGAATATGCACCCAAGAGCGAGTCTGCTGGAATGCTAGAGGCTGTATTTGTCATTCTAGGGAAGAATAGAGAAGATCCTGTCAGCTGCTCTGACATCCCAGACTTCAGCCTGATTAAGTTTCTACTCTCTAAACTGAAGCATCCAGGCTGTTCAAGTCCTGGGGGACATTTGGAGTTGCCACTCTGGTTCCTGGCATTCCTTGAATCACAGAGTCCTTGCTTCTCATTGTCCCTGCGGTGACCTAGATTTTGGAGAAGCCCAAACCTAGGTTCAGGACTGAAGCTATGAAGCTGAACTGTTTCCCTGGACAAGGGGCTGATTTGAGTCCTTTTATCTCTGATGGCCTTGAAGTGTTTAGAGAGGGGCCTGGGAAGAGTATTAATAAGTTTCCATAGGACCAAGAATTAAAGATCTGGGACCTGATTGGGAGTCTTGCTGAGGGATGGGGTTCATCCAAACCATAAGTCCAGGGAAAAGGTCTGATATTGGGGGAACCAAGTTCCCCCCAGCAGATGAGGTAATGGAGGGGGAGGGATCATAAGGCTTCTAGGTTATTAGGGAGGGGACAGATAACTGGACATGGCCATTGATGGGGGTCTCTTAAGGGGCCAGGCTGGGGCTGTTCACAAATGCTTGTTCCCTTGGGTGAATAGCAAAAACAGACCCAGCATGCCTGAATAAAATTTCAGGGTGACTGGAGGAGGTGCCATAAGAACTGATAGTCCTGTTCTGACCAGAGACATAAGGAGAGATCAGGGAAGTCCCTAAGGAGATGGAAAAAGGGGAAGAAAAATCACAATAACTGTGTCTGGTTGTTCATGGATAGGGAGGAGGTAATTAAAATTAGAAAACAGTTTAGTACTAGACAGATCTCCTGCACCCTGGCACTCCTGTTGGACTCCTACATGACTTAGGGTCTATCCTAAGTCAGGCTTCAAGGATGGTGTCACCCATTGCCCAGAGCCTCCTTGGATTTGCACAGCATGGGGGCTAGCCCCTACCAACTCCAAAGAGGGAGCCAGAGGAATGTTGGGTAAAATAAGATTATGTCCTTTGGGAGCAGGGCTGGAGACCCATAGTAAAATGGAGACAGACATATATATGGACAGATACCTATGCCCACATCCTCCACCTGACACACATAGACCTTGATTAGAAGCCAAAATCTCACCAGTCCCATCAGATGGAGGAAAGGGTTACCAGAGATGATTTTGTCCTGGATGGCTTGTCAGAAAAAATATGTATCTAGTGCTGATTTCTAGGATCTTGGTTACATCATAAAGAATTCAGACATGCACTACAATGATGAGAAGGTTAGAAAGAGAGGTTATTATAATGAAAGTACACCCATCAAGATACATGGGTAGTCATTCTCAAGAAAGAGACACACCCCTTTCCAGGCACTTCTGATTTTATTGGTTATCATTGGGGTTAGGGTTTTCCACTGGAATATTTAGGATAAACTGGGGAAAATTGATTCGGTGGCTTGATTTTTAAGAGTTGGTGTCTGGTAGTAATTGGCTCCTGTCTTTGCTTTTGTGCACTGATGGAATTTGCTTCATGTAGGCTTCATGAAAATAGGTGGTTAGTTGTGGGAATATCTTGTTTTTCTTGTTTTCCTTTGGTGGGTAGGCATTGTAAGCTGCATTCCCATGACTTCTTTATTCAGCCAGTAGGCACACAATGCCAGTGTTTGTTTCACAGTTGATGGGTGAAAGCTGCAAGCTGTTTTCCTATCATTTCAGCAGGTACCAGGTGTCTACTGATAATCTACCTATATGAGTCCAGCAAGATGATATTCCAGTTTTTTTTCTTCTGGGTGGTGTTTGTGTGGAAATTTATTCAGTTTTCTGCCTTCTATCTTTTGTTCTCTATTCTATTCTACCTCATGTCAATGTGAGTGCTATTCACATAGCCACAAATTTAGTGGATTTCTAACCATATATGGCATGACAGAATTCACAATACAAATATAATGAATGTTGAAAGTACTTCCACCATAGCTCTAACTGGTAATAAAAAAAAGAGAAGGGAGGGAAGTGGATGTGGCTCAACCAGTTGGGTGTCCACCTATCACATGGGAGGTCCTAGGTTCAGGTCCCATTGCCTCATAAAGAAAATGAGCAGATCCCACACCTGCCACAATGAGCTAGACACTGCACCCACTGCAATGAGCTAGACACCGCAACCCACCACAACAAGCTAGATGCTGCACCTGCCTAAATGAACTAGATGCTGCACCTACCCAAATTACCTATATGCCACAAGCCAGCAGACACCACAGCCCCTGGGGAGCAGATGTGGCTCAGGCTATTGGGCACTCACTTCCCATGTGGGAGGTACCAGGTTCAGCTCTCTATGCATCCTGGGGAAGACAAGCAGGCAGATGAGGGAAACATCAGGGGGGATAAATATAAATAAATAAATTTTTAAAATAATGTTTCATTGAAACATTAAAAACATAAAACATAAAAAGGGGAATCATATATGAGAGAAATTCTATATATCTAATCAAAGTGCAAATATCAATTTATAATTTTGTCTCTATTATTTCTAAAGAAGCTTTAGATTATATAAATGTTACATCAAACATACAGAGGATTCCCATATACCCCACCCCCTAACCCTCCCCCACTTTCCCCCATTTACAACATCTTTCATTAGTGTGGATTTGTTACAATTGATCAACACGTATTCAAGCATTGCTATTAACTGTGGTCTATAGTTTACACTATGGTTCACACTTTGCACCATGAGCATAAAGTAGGTGGGGTGAGGGGCAGGCCTTCTGCCTTAGTCCTGCCTGGATTCCATTCTCTAGTCCCCTTTGGCTAGTCATTCATATTATGAATGAACTGAATGAATGAATGAATGAATGAATGAATGAATGAGTTATTTTTTCTTTTCTTTTTGTTGTAGGCCTTGAGATCATTCATTGAGAATGTTATTGGTAACCATTGTTGTTAACTATTATCATTGTCTTTTTCCTTGATCCTAGAAACCAAATAAAGTGTCTGGTGATCCAAGGTGAGTGAAGGTATAATTTCCTGAAGAGGAGAACCAAGGGATTCCCTTCCCTGAGTCACACCCCCTATTTGAGGAATTTGGGAACTCATTTATGTACTATTAGTTTCATTTTTTCAACCAGTTTGTCATTTTTTTTAATTTTTAAAGATACTTAGATTACATAAATGTTACACAAAAAATATAGGGATTCCCATATGCTCCACTCTCCACACCTTCCAGACCCTCCCACATAAGCATCCTTCATTAGTGTGGAACATTCATTGCAATTGACAAATGCATCCTGGGGCTTTGCCATTAAGCATGGACCATAGTTAACATTGTAGTCTACACTCCTACACAGTTCTGCATGTTATGTGATGATATAAAATGGCCTATATCTGTCACTGCAGCATCACTCAGGATGATACCCAAGTCCCAAAAAAGCCCCATATTACAACTGTTTTTCCCTCTCCCTGCCTCCAGAGCCTCCAGTGGCCACTGGATCCACATCAATGTTGTAATTTCTTCCATTGCTAGAATCACAATATGGTTATAGTAGAATACCAGTAAGTCCACTCTAGTCCATAGATCTTCCCCCAATCCCAAGGATTCTAGGATGGTGATTTCCATTCCACCTCCAATTGAGAGGGGGCTTATATCCTGTGGGGAAGATGGATGGGACTATCTTGTCTATTGCTGCAGATTCTCTCCATTCCCTAGGATGGCCGTTCTCCATCATCATCTCCCTGCCGGTTGTCCTGGATGAGTCCAATGAGCTGTAGAGCAGGTGTTGCAACTCTGCTGAGATTCTGGGCCCAGCTGGCACATGGACAGCCCAAAGACTTGAGTCTCTGGATGTACACCTATAAACTGCAGCACCAAGTATAGGTTTAAATAGAAGGGACAGATGAGCCATGTGCAGGGAGGACATAATTGAGTCCAGTTTAAAATATATATATATATATATTAGAGAAGTAGTGAACAAAGCAATCATACACTTGGGTGGAATACCCATAAAACACACCTCCACCAACACACTACATTGTTGTGAAACATTTGTTACAAATTATGAGATTATATCATCAGACTGTTGCCAATAACTATGGTCTATAGCATACATTTGGTATATTTTTTCCATACCACCCTAATATTAAGATAGTACCTCTTTGTCCTTGATGCAGGAATATTACAGTATTGCTGTTAACTAGAGTCCATATTTTACATTAATTGTATTTTCCCATGCATCTCCATATTCTTAGCACCTTGCAATAGTGATGTAAATTTGTTCTAGTTCATAGAATGACATTCTTGTATTTATACTATTAATCATAATTCTCATCCACCTCTGGGTTCACTATGTAATTCAGTCCCTAGATTATCCTCTAGCTTTCTTTCAACTGACATTTACATCCCTAGACTACCTTTTTCAGCCACAATCCCATTTATAAACCAGCTGCATTTGTTCTACTCACTATAATGTGTTACCACAAACTCTATCCATTTCCACACTTTTACAGTCAAGTTAATTAAAACTTCTACATGCATTAAGCATCAGTACCCCTTCTCAGCCCTCCTTTTATGTCCTAATAACCTATATTCTAGATTTTTAACTCCATGAACTTATTCTTCATATTTTGTTCATATTAGTGAGACCACAAAAGTTTGTCATTTTGTGTCTAGATTACTTCACTTAGCATAATGTCTTCAAGGTTCATCCATGTTATCATATGTATCCCAATTTCATTTCTTCTTACAGCAGCACAGTATTCCCTTTAAAGTGTATATCACATTTTGTTTATCCATTTATTGGTTGATGGATACTTGGCTTAGGTGGTGGATTCTTAAACCTTACACCAAAATTACAAGCAACAAAATAAAATATGGATAAATGGGACCTCCTCAAACTTAAACACTTTTGTGATTTAAAGGATTTCATCAAGAAATTGAAAAGGTAGCCCACTAAATGGGAGAAAATATTTCTAAACCACATATCTCATAAGTTTGCTTTCCATTCTATATAAAGAGATTATACAACTCAATGATAAAATACCAACCTGTCATTTTAATGTGATTCCAGAAGAATGTATAAGCTTCATTTCCAGAAGAAATAAAATGAACACACACATATGCCTGGAGCCCCACCCATACCCAACCCCACAGCCTTGGCCAAATGTGCAAGACTGTTTGATGTTCTTTCCAAAGGACAAGCTTCATTTCCAGAAAAAGAAACAAACACAAATGCATCCCCAGCCCATCTGAGCCTCTGCCAGTTTTCCAAGTCTCTCAGTCCCTCCCACTCCCTCTCTCCCTCTGGGGACAGGTCTCTGCCTGCCTTGAACTTCCCAGCAGGGCAGCTTGGCCTCAGCCACATGCAAAATCTTTCCAAGTCCACCCAGGCCCCCACAGAGTCTATGAGGCAGAGTGTCCCTGTCAACACCTGGTGGTCCCCCAAACATTTTCCAAATCTCCCCTCAGTGGAGGACAGGTTCAGCCCATGCTGGGGAGCCCTGAGGTGGATGGGAAAATCCTGTAGCTCACTGCCAGTTTGCACAGGTTGTTGGCCACCACCCATATGCCACTTTTATATGGGCCACAAGGTTGACCCTATCAGGTACCCTCAGGGAAGGTGAACCCCAGTTAGGGGAGGGAGGCTTTGTCTTTGCATGGGCAGGACTTGGGCCAGCCAGGATTGGTGTAGACATAGGGCCCAGGAGGCAGAGTCTGGGTGGCTGGGGGTTGGGTACTCAGGGGCAGGGAGAGGGGTTTTGGACATGCTGGGCTGGGGGTGGGAAGGGTGGGGCCTGGGATTTGGGTAGGACTAGCCACCAAGCCAATGTGTAGCTTCCTGAGGAACCACCAACTGTCTTCCACAGGGGTGGCTTGTGCCATTTTACAATCCCACCAGCATTCCTATGTCTGTCTCCACATCCTCTCCAACACTTGTCATTTTTTGCCATTCTAGTGGACATGAAATGGAGGTTTACATTTTTAATTTTTACTTTTAATAAATAAATGTTGAATTTTATTAATTTTTTTTCTCATACCTCTTCTAGATGCTCTTTTCTCATTCTGTTCACAGGATTATTTTCCTCTTGTGATTGGGAATGTTAAGCCACATTGTATGTTTTAGTCTATTGAACTTGTTATTGGTTTCTTAGATTTTCATAAAGGGCTGAATTCTATCTTTTTTTCCAAATATTATATCTTTATTTATGAAATAGAGGGTCATGAGCTTTTCTTATAATGCCCTGGTCTGATGATGGTGGTCTCAATGATTTGCTGGCCTCACCTCATCAGAGAAACAAAAATGTGCTCTCTGTTTTTCTCCTGTATGAGAACGTTTGTGTGATTGAGGTGATTTTTCTTCCTTAAAATGGAATATTTCATCAGTCTGAGACTGTAGTTTTCTATCTAGAAAGATTTTGGGAGTTTTACTTTGTTGTTTCAATTTTTTAAAATAATGGCTTCAATTTTTTAAACAGGAATTTCTGGTATTTCATGATTTGTGTGTGTGTGTGTGTGTTTTTCAGACCTGATACCATTTGATCTTTGTGTTCACACTTTGTAGGCTTCAGTATTTCATACACACCTTCATGTCCTGTTGATGTCTGCAGGATTTGTGGAGACTATGTCTGGTTTGATAACTGTTTTGGTTAATTTTTTTCCCTACATAATCAGTTTTACTAATGGTTTATTCATTTTATTAAAATATTAAAAAATAAGATGAGGCCAGCTGTATGGCCCAGTGGATAGGGCACCAGTATACCACAATGGAGGTCCCAGGTTCAGTTCCTGGGGACTTCTCCTAGCAGGCAGACTGCCTTGAGAAGGGCAAGCTGCAATGGGTGGGCAGAGCCACTGTGGGCAGGGCAGGAACCTGCCACAGACAGGGCAGGGCCACCACGGGCAGGGCAGGTCACCTGCAAACGGAGCACAGCCAGCCAGCCATGAACTGAAACAGAGCCAGCCATGAATGGAAGCAGAAGCCACCCACAAGTGGGGCAAAGCTGCCTGCATGGTGACCGGTCTCAGCATGTCACCACAATGGGGGGAGACAGAGCAGACAGAGAGGAACACAGGAATGGACACACAGCAAGAGAAGCAGAAGGGGGGGATGTAATAAAAAAATAAATCTTTAAAAAAGTTTAAAAAAAATAAGATTATAGCTTAATTTGTTTTTATGATGGGCTTCTTTTCTATTGCATTCTTGGCTGCTCTTTTTATGATTGAATTCTGTCTATGATCTTTCATTTTGATTTTTGTGCTTTTTCATTCCTAAGAAGGAAGCAGAGAATGTGTTTCAATCTTTCCTCCTTATAAAATCTTCCTTTGAAGTTTGCTGAAAGAACTGCTACTTCAAATAGAGGAGAGCTAGTGACAGAATAAAGAATGGTGAATTGGGAAACAACAAGTAAAAGCAGGAGGTCCAGAGCTTTGGGGGTGGGGGTGGGAATGGTGAGTTCTGTTCTAGCTGCATATTGTAACATGGAGACAGAAGGAAGCTTGTGGATATTGATGAGTCAGAGTTTAGGCCTCTTTTTTTTCCCTCCTATTTCCTGTCAGTCTCATTCTCCAGGCTGTGCCTCCCTGAAGTCTGATTGCATCAGGGTAGTGTGCTTGTTCCTATCTTGTGCCTTCTTTTCCAGAGGCCATTTTGTAACCCTGGGCCTGAAGGTCAACTTTGAGTTCCTTTAGGAGGTTATCAATTTCCTTCTAAGCACTCTTTATCTGACATCCCACAAGTTTTGATTAGCTCTCTCTTCTTTGAGTTCAAAATATTTTCAATTTTTTTATCATTTCTTCTTTGACCACTGGTTTATTTAAACATGTGCAGCTTCATTTTTAAACATTGGGGTTTTTCTAATAGCCATCTGTATTAGTCAACCAAAAGGGTTGCTTTGCAATATACCAATAATTGGTTGGTATTTATAAAGGTTATTTATTTGGGTAGCACCCTAATCATAAACCAATCATGCCCAGATGAACAGATCAGTTTACAAGCATGATTCAATTTATATTTTTGGAGTTTATAATTAGATAAAATTGTAAAACCATTACACCATCTCATTATGATTGATTTCTATTTTAATGCAGCAGCATTCTGAGAATTTATCCTATAAGGTTTTACTTGCTTGAAATTTCTTGAGAATTGTTTTGATCGAGCATATGGGTGATGTTAGCCACATTCCAGGTAGACTTGAAACAACAGGAATCTATCCTTGAAGTAGTGAAGGTTCTAATGGTCTTGTTCTTGATCTCTATATCTTTACTGAAATTTTTCTTTCTTTCCTGTTCTCCCTTCATCCTTCCCTCCTTTTCTCCCTCCCTCCCTTCCTTCCTTTCTTTTATTGGTTGCTTGTTCTGATGTCTTTCAAAAGAGCTGTGATATTCACACACTAAGGTTTTGGATTTACTTATTTCTCTTACCAGTCCTCACTTTGTTCCTACACATAATTGGAGGTTATGATAATGGGTGTATGGAGATGGAGGGCTATACTCTCTGACTGGAGGATTTGACCCTATATCTTTCTGAACTATTCCCCTGACATCTGATGATGCTTCCTTCCTGAAGTCCAGTTATCTGATGTTCATTGAGCTGTGGCAGCTTTCTTGGGCTCCATGTTTGTGTGGTCTACCTTTTCCATCTCTTTTTGTAAAAACATTTTGTGTCCTCCCTGACATGAAAGAAACATCTGTTTCTGTTTTAATTTATCCTGATGGCATCAGCCTTCTCCTTACAATAGTCAGCCAATTTGCATTTCATGTCATGGCTCCAGAAGGTGGGTTAGTCATTTTACATGGCCCCTTACTATTTGTCATTGACCGACTTGTTTTAATTTTGTTTTCTCTACTTTTATGCTTTCTTTTAGATGAATCTATTATGGATGATTCCATTTATAGAATATAATTATTTGTATTAACTTCTTCCATATGTATTATCTCTGTTAACTTAAGTTTTAACTTGCCCATGTTGTGCACTGAGGAGACACCCTGGAATTACAGGGTGCATCCCTGCAGGTTTCCAGTCTGGTCCACTGTATGCTGATTTTATCATTTGTTATTGGAGCCTAGTTGACCTCTGTAGTGGTTTGAGTTTGAATTAATTATGAATTCCAAAAATATAAGTTAGATTATGTTTGTAAGCTCATATGTTCATCTGGGCATGATTAAGTTATGAGTAGGGTGTTAATTGCCATGTCAGTGAGACGTTGAGCCCCAACCCTCAGTGGGGGTGGACTCAAGTAGAAGCAGAGATTAGAGAGAAGCAGCGAGGAGATTTGGAGAAGGAGATTTAAAGAAGCAGTTCTGGTGTTGGAGTGAGCCAATCGCCGGATGGGCTGCAGCTGGCCTTGTGGAGAGACGCAGCGCAGAGAGTCTCATGGTCTTCAGCTGAACTCGTGAAGAAAGTGGGAGCTAAGCCCGGAGAGAAACGCAGCCCCGGGAACAAAGGAATCCGGAAGCCTGAACCCTGGAGACGTCGGCAGCCATCTTTCTCCGAAACATGGACTTTGGTATGGGAAGAAATTTATGTTTTGTGGCCTGGTAACTGTAAGCTTCTACCCCAAATAAATACCCTTTATAAAGACCAACCAATATTTGGTATATTTCAAAAGGCACGCCTTTGGCTGACCAAAACAGAATTGGTACCGAGGAGTGGGGAAGTGTCTTTTCCAATTACCAAAATGTTGGAACGGTTTTATAAATGGGTAAGGGGTATTTTTGGAAGGAATTGTGAAAAGCTTGATGGAAAAGGCCTAGATCACTTTAATGAGACTGTTGATAGTAATATGGATG
>PVKH010019010.1:0-14972 GCA_004027955.1 Chaetophractus vellerosus
TTTCTAAAGTGGCATAAAATGAGCTAGCTTTCAGCTTTTCATTTTTAAGCAGAGTCTGTTAAACATAAATGTATAACTTTATATTGAAATAACTACATAACTTTCTTTATAAAGTCATTACGTGTTAGACACAATAATGTGTATAATCTATCCACTAAAACTAGCTGTGTACAAAATTTAACTGGACAATATGACATTGTTATAAAAAGACATTCTTTTATTTCTCTCAAAACTAATGATAGTTTATAATTTTATACTAGTTGAATGACATATTGGTACATTTCCTTAACAGAAGATTTTCCTATTATCACACCAAAATACCAGAATTAGATCATCTATTAGTTGGTATGATAATAGCTTTCATTTGAATAGTGCTTTACAATTTTCAAAGAGCACTTTCATACATTATTCTATCTGTTCTTATAAAAATGGGCATACTTAACTATAATCTAAATGTTTATAAACATCTGGTATTTCAAATGATATTGCTCCAACTCAGGCCAGTGCTTTGGAAAAGAAAGTTGTCATAACAATAAAGATAATCTGCAGTTTAGACCCCAAATGCCATTTGCCCATTTGGTTTGCAGTGTATCAAATGGGACATATCATATCTTTGTTTCAAAGACCACACTTCCAAAAGAGAATATTTATCTTAGTGACCCCTAGAGTTCTCACTTGTTGTACCGATTTTGCATTTCAAATGGGTGCAAATAACTTACACAGCAGCAAGGTTTATAAGGAAAATTGGACAAGTCTCAGGAGGAAGGAATGTTCAGATGCTGCCAAAAAGTCCTGCTTCTTTCTCCTTCCATAGAGGAGAAATACCATGCCACATCTAATTAATATATTTATTTTCAGAGGAAATAGCAGCTTCCATCACTTCATTCCCTTAGCTTGCTTTTCTGCATTCCTATAGAGCACTTACCACTCCTTGGAAATATATATATTTTTTCATTTTTATTTCTCCCCTATTATGTGATCACGATAAGAACAGGGATTGTGCCTTGTTTTGTTCACCACTATTATCAGCAACACCTAGAACTTGTACGTGTCAGCTGATACTGACTCATGTCCATGGAGAATCACATTGTCTTTGTGTTACCACACCACTGGAATTCATGTTCTATGGTACCAAGACTGCTTACTAAGAAACTGGGTATTTCAGATTTCTTACTTGGTCAAATGAATGTTCCATCTGACTGTTGTTCTTTGCTCTGCAGAGAGCGTTCTATTCATCTTACTTTGTGTCATTCAAATGAATTTAGTGGGCCCAGGTTACTTTAAGAAGCTTGGTGAGGAAACTATAGACCACGGTTAGTAGCAATGTTTCAGTAAGTGTTCATGAATTGTAACAAATGTACCACACTAATGAAAGTTGCCCTTAATTGGGGAAAGTGTGGGACAGGGAGGGGGAGGGTATATTGGAATTCTCTATATTTTCAGAGTAACATGTATGTAATCTAAAGCTCCTTTAAAAATGAAAAAAAATTATTTTTAAAAAACTTGGTTAGAACTGAAAGATTGCATGTGTAGTGCTCTACTAAACCCAAGCAAATAAACATTTTCATGTAATGCCAGTTTTAAATAATGAAGATGTCAGTAATTAAAAGTATTTAAGAACTATTATTTGCCCAACAGATGGTTGCAACTGGCAGTGCCTTTGTTTTCCCATTTAAATATACATATTTTTAACATAAATGCTTCCCTTGTGAATTGAGGTTATTTCCTAACTCATAAGCAACAAAGGACAAATATTACGCAATTTGCTCTAACTCTCCCATCTTCCTTCCCTCTATTTTCCTGCTTCTGTCATGTGACTTGAATACAAACTTGTCCAGTAGTCTGGGGCTTCTTTTACTTAGCATAGAATAGCTCCTGTTTGGACAAATCCGCTTACGTCCCATCACTAGGTTAGTTTCTTTGCTCTCTGTTATTCTTTTCTGTCTGCTATCTGGTATTTTTGTTTGTTTGTTTTAAGCTATTTTTTCCATCTCAACCACCATTTGTACTTTCCATCCTCAAAGAACCAAATTAATTCATTTTGCTTTAGTAATTCTATCATATTTCCTTATGTGTGTTATTTTTAAAGTAAAATTCATTTCAATATTTTTTTTCATGAAACACATTGCTTAGACCAATTGCTTGTTGTAATAAAAATACAAAAAGGTGTTTACCTTATGTATTTATATATGCATTTATTTATTAATTGCTTTAGAAGACAATGCATATTTTTCACTTATGTTTTCTCCAAAAGTATCAAGGAATTGTCTTGAATATCCTTGGCAGTAATCTTTAACTATTGATTGACTAAAGAAAAATCTTTTTAAAATGAATCATTTATATCACTCCACTGAACTTGCATTGAACCAACATATGGTAACTTTCAGCCACTAAGATCATATTATAAGTGCTGATATCTACATGAAAGTTTGGATTAAATTATTTTAGCATAGTCATTTATCAATATATCTATTGACTAAAATGAAAGTTTAGTAGCTGTATTTCATTGATTTATGTTTGTTAAAAATATTGACAAAATGAAGGGTTATTTAGACTATTATTTATGTTACAGAATTTGCTAAAGTAACTTCTATATCAAGAGTTTCCAATAAGAAACTGAATTTGTGAGAATATTATCATTATATGATATTATCTCTTACATATTTTAAAAAAAACAATGAAAATGCTGTATTATCAGAATTGACATTTTCATGAAAATGATTCATTATATTATTTAAAGGCCTTAACCAAATATGTAGCTTATTCAAAATTCAGAAAAGGCTTTTAGTATTTATCTGAGAATCCAAATATTTACATATATTTAGATTATGTTGCTAAAACAAGTTGTTAAATGTGAGGAGTTGATTATTTGCATTTTTCAATTACAGCTTTTTTTTACCAATAACATTTATTAACAAATAAAAATGTAACATTTCATTTATTTCCAAAGCCCAAAGTTTTCTTATGATCCTTTAGCTTAACATCACCAAATGTAATATTTAAATGAGCTTTAGACTTTCTCTTGGAGAGAGCTCATTAGTGTGGCACTCTGCAGCATACAAAAGTTATTTATATTCCAGTCAAGAACAGATGTTTATGTAAAAATTTTTGAATTGTAATGTGGAGTGATTATGCCAAACAATGCTAAATAATTTTTTTTGAACCAAAGTCAGATTCAAACTTCATTTCAAAGAGACTTACCTTACTAATATTAGGGCTTTTACCTGTAAAACCAAAATGTAGTGTGATCGCTTGATATGTGTGAAATTATACGGGAAAATGTACCCACCTGGGGGAAAATGCTCTTTTGTTAGAGCTGACACTTGTAGATTCAAAAAGCAGCATGCTAAGACTGACAAATCTGATATCCAATATCTCAGTCTGTAATAGTTTCCTGAGCCATTAGGCTACTATTTGAAAAATTTAGTTCTTACCTTATATATTTGGGAGGACCACTATCATTGTTATTCACCCATTTCAAGTTGACCAAATAAAATGGGTCCATGTTAGACCTGTGCCTGTCCATATAGTATTAGCATTAATTAAATATTGCTTATGGAGAGCCTAGTAAAGTTCTAAGAACTTTGCATATATGAACTCAAACCTCCCTTGCAATAACCTGCTGATTTAAGTAATCTGTTGAAGGTCATAATATTTGGAAGTGACAAGATTGGAATATCAAATTAAGGAGCCTGGCTCCAAAAATTTTTCCTTCATCAGTGCTTTACCTTAGGTTTTAAAGATATGGAGAGAATAAAATAGCTACATACTAACTACAAGTTTTTCATCATATCATTGTTACTTATTAGAGTACAATATGACTTCATATGGAACTCAAATTTGTCATCTTGAACAGAACCTTGATCTGTCAGCAACAAGAGTACATATCAGGGATTTTAAACCAACTTAATATCTGTGGGAAAGTTGCAATTGCATCAGTTTAAACATTATTATGGATATTCTAAAGCATTCTAGTAATATTTTAAATTACTATTTAACTATTGAATTAAAATCACTCCACATATACTTCTAGAAGAAAGTTGGAAAACAAAATTTCTGGTGTTTTACATGTATATCTTATAGCAGCTTCTCATAAATAGTCTCAAAATAGGACCTAATAACTGTTGAAACTTTCACCTGTCACTACAAGTTTGAGTTACATATTATATCTGTTCAACCATTGAGAATATTTGAGTTAATTAAGTATATCATAATTCTTACTCATATTTTTCCAGCTAGGACTGGACTGATTTATATCATCGCCACAAAATGCCTTTCTAAATATACGTTGTCAGCACAAGTATTTTTCTTTAAAATATTGACAACTTTATAGGTGAAATTTTATAAAAGTATATATCTTTGATTAATAGTCATATTTAGTATTTGCCATGTATTTGCAGACTTTTATGTACCTTACATTATGAATTTGTTTCCTTTCCTCATTTTTATTAATATTGTGATTTCCTTATTGGTTTCAAAATATTTTCGGTATAATGGACTGCAAGACTTGTTTATTGTGTACATTATTGACAGTTCAATTAGATCCTGCTAAAATTTCCTTCTCAGATATAAATTTGGACAGATGTTTATATATCCAAACTTCAACTCTTTCCTAATATGTAGAAAAGTTTGAATCTCAAAGCTGATTATACATAAGAATTGCTATGGAGTTTAAATTACAGAATATATATTCTATATTGGGGATCAATTTTCTCTATATTTTTAAATCCCACAGTTGAGATTCATTCAGAGTAGAGATAATTACTAATCTGAAAGGAAAACAATACTTGGTGCTCATGTTGTTCAGTTTGTTTGTTTTTTGTTTGTTTGTTTTAACATTTAAAACCATAATAAAAAATTGGCCATCCCCTCATTCTTTTTTTTTAAAGATACTTAGATTACATAAATGTTACATAAAAAATATAGGGGATCCCCATATGCCCTGCCCTCTATGCCTCCCATATTTTGACCCTTCATTCTTCATGGAATCTTTGGCTAAAATATAAAAGTAGTCAACTATTTAAGTTGGATAGCCAGCACACTGGCTGAAAATGAATTTTAAAAGAAATTAGGAAAATATATAAAATTGCCAAATGATATGTTACAAAACAGTTGTAAATCATCCTCGAGTGCACAAAGATGATACATACATGAGTTAAGAGTTAATCCTGTGAAACTTGTTGAAACTTGTGCCACAAGTTTCTTTACTGTTTTTATGTTGCATTTTCTCTATTTGTCACTTGCCCAGTTGCTGCAACCTTTGTTTTCTGGAGTTGTGAGGAAAGATGCTAGTATTTGCTAGTTGTTCAAATATTCTTTGCGAATAGAAATCACCATCTTGGTCCACTGGAAGTCTGGACAAAGTTTTAATCTACTACTTCCAGTATTGGAACTTCCTGGAAAATAAGGAATTGCATGGTCCTCAGTATGCATTGCTTACAGTGTCCTTCATGCTCCTTTACTTTTTTTCTAGCTCTCTTTAATTTCTGTCACTGCTCTTTCCAAAATATATTTGTACTACCACCACACCCACCCTACTCTCCATTTCATGCAGTTTTGTTTTTTCATTTCTGAAAGTTGCATTCAAAATGAGATTTTAATAACAAAATTAATATCTAGGTATAGGTTGAGGAAAGAAAATTCTAGCCTAATGTCAAACAAAAGCCCTCTGCAATATATATTTGGAAACAAAGACTTATGTACTGATGCTTCGCCTTTGCTCATTCACATTCTTGACAGTGGGAGAAGTTCAGAGGGTTGTCTTTACTACATTCAATGCCACTGTATCTTCCGTTTTATCTTCATTGCAATGAGGGACCAGTACCTCAATCTAAGAAGGTATAGATATTTTTTCACATTTCACTAGATTCTTAATATTTTGACAGATTCATGAATCATCATATGCAAAATACTTATTTTTATACTTTGAAATTGATAAATTAATCCCTTTTACTAATGAAGCTTTCAAATATCAAATAACATATTTATATATATATGGACATATAAAGATAATATTGGCCATATTCCCTTGTCTGCAGCTGACTAAGTAAAGTCAGGGCCACTGGGGATTATTAAGTTTTATTTTTAAAATATTTAGATGACATAAACTTCTAAAGAGATTAAATTTAAGGAAGTTTAATATAGCCTTTAAAGTTTATTTTTTTCCACAGTTGGGTAGTTTAATATATTTGAAGCCTTTAAATCAGCAACCCAAAGGCAATTTGGTGAATTCTAATTAAATTGAAATTTAATGATCATGTTATAAATTTAAGGGCTATGACTAATATTAAATTCCACCTCTTAAGCCAAAACCAAGAAGTAAGAAATAAGACATGTATACCAAATAAATTACAGAACACTTTAGTCACCTTGATAGTGCCCAGCAAAATAAAATAAAGGTGTCCATAATGTATTAATGATTCATTAATGTATTACTGATTACTTTGCTAATTATTCAGTGTGCACTAAAGTTTCCAGTGCCAATCATTATTCTAGTAGAAAAGGGAGTGTCTTTGTACAAGTACTGTGTCTGTGGCAATAAGTTTATGTTTTATTAATTTCTAGGGGAAAATAAACAAAATAAGAATTTTTACTTTCACTGGAATTAATTTAAATACTCCTTCCCATTATGCTGTTTTATTCTTTATTCTCAATGACTCAGGTTATCCATTAGCTTAGTCAAAACCAAACTAATAACATTGCTTTCTTCTGTGAAAAATCTTTAAGCCAAGTCAATAAGAGGATTCCAAGTCCAATAAAAAGAAGCAAATTAAAACATTCGATGACCCTTGAGATCCTCTCTCCTGATGGTTTTTCTTACAATGTTTCTCTAAGAGCTAAACAAAGTATATGCTCTTTGTTTCATATCAAGTGGCTTTCAGTAATTAAACAAAAGCAAGCTAAATACAATGACAAAGAATAGTGTTAACATGAAAAATACTTCTAAAACATAGGTAATACTGCAATTTTATACATACTTTGGGCAATAATAAAAATATAGCAATTGTAATATGAAGTAGCTTTTATATATGTAAGTCTGCTACTTTTGGAAATAAAAATATGACTTTTATATTGCTCTAGAATGTAATTTATATGTAATTTATATGGGTTTTTTTGAAAGATTTAGTTAATGACAAAAAATCAAAACATTAGAATATTTTCAATGTATTCTTGGTTGATCACGTCTTAGCACTGTAACACTTTTAAGTATAACTTTATTTGATCTATTTCTTTTTTTTTTTTCTAAAGATTTATTTATTTTATTACATATCTCCCCTTCCCCCCCATTGCGGTGACGCGCCGAGACTTGGTCACTGCGCAGGCGCGGCTTTCCCCGCTTGTGGGCGGCTTCTGCTTCCATCACGGCCGGCTTTTCAGTTCGCGGGTGGCTGGCTGCGCTGGATTCGCGGGCGACCTGCCCTGCCCGTGGCGGCTTTTGCCTGTCCGTGGCAGCTTGATCTATTTCTTAAACAATTCTGTTATGAGTACCTATTTAATAGTGTGGTTGATAAACATATTCTTAACACTTTATTTGCTGTATGCTGAGCTCATAATTTTAAATTGATTTTTCCATGTAAAATTGTACAAAACATTAAGTTTAGGATTATTAAAATATCATAACCATTTATAGCCAGGCCTTCTTGTTTAATTATTGGAAGTTTAAACACTAACACTGTTGCTTTTCTTATAACTTATATAAATCAAACTTTATATTGAATATTTTACTTAATTAAATGCTTGCATTGAATAACATTATCACAAGAAAACCAATAAAGTGAATAGGTAAACCTCAAAAGTTTGGGATTCATGCTTGCCATGTCCTATATCTGTGCCCTTGAAAAGGGTGACTAATATTTCTTATCAGGATATAAAAATGAGAGGAATAATTATTACATCACAGGTCACTTTTTGGATCATGATGGATAATAATTAAGAAGAATTTTAGCACAAGGTCAACTCTCGAAAATATCATTCCTTTTTCTAAAGCATTCTGTTCCAATCTGTAGATAATAGTTTAGATTAAAGATGATTTATTTATCACATGTAAGAAATAAAATATCCTACATATACTTGCAACAACCTTCTCATTTAGTTTTATTACAATGAAAGAGTATCATCAGGGTTACTCCCAAGGCCAATATCGCCATTGTACCCTTACTCCCATCACTCTGCCTTTTCAAGGTCATGGCCATTAACTCACATATTGGAGAGAAAGACAGATGAGACAGATACTGATAGAGACAGAGAGAGAAAGAGAGAGAGAGAGAATAAGGAATTGTCTCACTTGACTATAGAGCCTGATAAGTCTGAACTGCAAGCATGCTACAGGGCCACAGGCTGGAAACTCGAAAAAAGGTCAAGTAAGTCCTTAATCTGGATTTCCCAAGGGAAGCAGGCTGGCTGGAAATTCCAGCCAAAGCCAATGTAGTAGTTGAGGTAGAAATTCTTCTTCTAACCTCTGAAACCGTCAGTTCTGGATTTTAAGACAGATCTCCAATTTATTAAATGAGATTATCCACATTGATGAGAGTAATCTTTATTGATTGTAGATGCCATCAACTGATTGTAGATGAAAATAACATCTATGAAATACCTTCATAATAACAAGGAGGTCAGTATTTGACCAAACAACTGCACACCATAACGCAATCAATTTCACACATAAAATTAACCATCACATCTACTCTTCATTATTCTTCTTTCACATTTCCCTGGATATGGCATATAATGATATATTGCTAACTTCCATAATAAAACATGCTCTTCCTTTTCTTCACATATCATCCCAGCAATGTCCATTCTTCTGGCCCAAATCAAAGCCAAAATTGTAGAAATTTAGTCTTCCCAAGCTGAATCAACTCATTTCCATCAATTCTTTGTCCCTCTTGAATCAAAACTATTCATACTCATCTCCATTAATTTTACACATATCACTCATTCCTGCTTTTCCTCCTATTTTATGACTAATCTCTTCATCTTATTTGCTCATTCTTTTCATTTTTCCAAACAGCAAGTGATAGGGATTTTAAAGCCCAATAAAAACATTGTTATATTTTTCTTTTCCCATATCTCTCCCTCAGTGAGTTTAAATTCCCCAATTTTAAATATATTTTAATGCTACTGACTTTAAGTGCCATTAGCATCTATGGTGGTTTGAAGTTGTCTGTATCCCAGAAAAACATGTTCTTTAAGCTAATCCACTCCCAATGGGTTGTATAAACCCATTGTAAGCAGGACATTTTGATGAGTCTACTTTGATGAATCCCCCACAATCAGGATGGATCTTAATCCTATTGTTTTAGTTCTTATAAGCAGAGTGAAGTTCAAACATGGAGAGAAAGCCACAGGAAGCAAGAAGCTGAAATGAAACCCAGTAGAGAAGGAATAGACCAGGAGAGACTACCATGTGCCTTGCCATGAGAAGCCAAGTATTGCCGGAAGTCGGTTCGTGGGAACAAAGCATTGCCTTGATGAGGACTTGATATGGAAATTTTCACAGCTTCAAAGCTGTAAGCTATTAAATTCCCATTGTTTAAGCCACCCCATTTCATGGTATTTGCTTGGAGCAGCCTAGAGACTAAAACAGCATCTCTATCCAAGAACTCCTCATTATTTATATAGGCGAAGCTATTGAATATGTGATCTCTTCTTCTGAATGTCAGCAATATATCTCAAACATAACATTTCTTAAATTGAAATCCAAACAATCCATACAGCTTCCAGCCTTTCCATCATGACACATATTTGAAATTTCCTCTCCATCCACCAGATTACTGAAATCAGATCTCTGTGAGTCATCCTTGATTACTCCCACTCCATCATTCTCTATGCATCATAGTCATTGGGTTGTCTCTCACACCTCCAAAACATATCTGAAATATGTTCTATTTTTCCATTCTCATTGTTAAATTTTATTCCAGTGCAAATTTATTATATATAGTCTCCTAATAGATCCCCCCTTTTACCACTCCTGACCTCCTCTAATCCATTCTGCATAAGATGGCAAAAATGATCTTCAAGACATAGTATTCACTATTTAAAATCTAACTTTGAATTCATATTTGTACTTTATTTCCTTCCCATTGACTGTACGTCACTGACTGCTCTGGTCAACACTTATTTTCTCCAATCTCCCCTCACTCACAATGAATCCATTATTCTAGTCTTCTTTCAGTTATTGAGAAAACAATTTTCCCAAACCCAATTTTCACTAACGTATGTTTTACCCCATTATCAACCATGTGAATAAAATATACATACCATTCACTCAGCTTTTGGCCAGGCCAGAGATCTGGAAGTTATCCTTAAAACATTCCTGATACTTCTCTCCAGAGTCTATTCCATCACAGACTTTGTTGATTTATTTTCAAAATAATACTTCAAGTTGCTTCATCTCTCCTTCCCTTCACTGCTACAGTCTCATTCAGAGCACCTTTGGTGAGAATTGCATGTCCTACTACAGATGACATTTATTTCATCCTGACATTCTTTCTAAGTTTGGCAAACCTGTCATTATGTGACCCTTGTGACCCTTGATTGAAGGCTGAAATCTGAAAAGACTGATATATTTTTTCTAATCACTTGTAGCTGGAAAATGGACACATAACTTTAGCTTTCCCAGTGTCACGTTCCTGTACAAAAATTTGAATTTTAGGTGGGAAATATAAAATAGAAATAGCTTAGATTATTTCCTGTTGGAGGTTATTGCAATGACATCTCCTGAATTCAAACAGTGTTGCACAAGTTTTAGCAATGAGTGTGCTTTGCATTCAGTAGTGGATCTTGCTAGTCTACCAATGACAGTGTCTTTCAAAGGCAGATAAAACAAAAATTTCCTGGATTACAACTTCAACTCTGCTACTGGCTGTCTAGCATCCCTTAGTATCTAAGAGTTTTCACAGCCTATTCTCTAACCTCCCTGTCAAGTTAGTGAATTATTTAATATTTTTCCTATCAATTTTATCTATGCTTGAATTAACCAAATAATTTTTTGTTGTTTGCTGCCAAGAACCCTGCACAAAATAATCTACTCATTGGTCTTCCTGCTTCCTCATTTTTCACCCTTTTCTGAAGTTACCTCTTTAAAGAACTTTTAGATATCTTTATTATATATATTAGATCAAGACATTTCTTCCATAATTTCTTATTACATTTTGAATAAAATCTATATTTCTTGTAATGATGAATACTGTACAAATCACCTGCTCCTGATTACATTCCCAACCTCATGAAAAAGGCCTTCCTTTTAAATGTAAATAGATTAAACTTTCCAATATAAAGGAGTGGTTTGGCAAAGTGAATAAAAAGCATTAGTCATCTACATGCTATATGCTTATATATGTCTATATAAAGATAGATATAGGTTGAAATTGAAAGGATAGAGAAAAATATTCCATGCAAAACATACCCAAAAGAGAATTAGAGTAGCTTAACTTATATAAAACAAAATAGAGTTTAAGTAAAAAACTCTCACAAGAAACAAAGAAGGACATAATTTATGGATAAAGGGTCAATTCATCAAGAAGACGTAACAAGTATAAAAAATTCACGTACTTAACAACAGTTTTCAAAAACATATGAAGCAAAACATTCTCAGAATTGTAGGGGAAAATATTCAGTTCTACAGTAATAGTTGGAGATTTCAATACACCACTTTCAATAATGGTTAGTACATCTAGACAGATTGTCAATATGGAAATTAGGTCTTGAGCAACAGTATAAAACGATCAGTCCTAACAGACACATCTAGAACCCAACAACAGCAGAATACATAAATCTTGTCACATGCACAAGGATCATTCTCCAGGATAGACCATATGTTAAACAACAAAGGAATTCTCAAATAGATAAACACTTAATGTGTTTCAGAACTCTTTTAGGTTTTTGTCATATCTGTTTTTGTTGTTATTGTTGACAAGCTGATTTTTTCTTCCTATATGTTATGATTATAGTTTGCATATATGAAAGGTACTAGTGTCTGTATGTTGTTTTATATCCTGTTACTTTATTGAATTATTTTATTGTTTGAGTTAATTTTATAATTCAGTCTCTTGTGTTTTTCAGTATGCTACACTGGGATTTATAAGTACAATAATTTAATTTTTTTTCCAACTTGTATTGTTTTCTCCCGACTCTTGTTCTCTTGTGTAATTGCAACGAATGACACATTTAATAAAATGTTACAGGAGATGCAGTATATAAACTTATCACTATCTTAGTGGGAATGCTTTTCATATTTCCCATTGAGTTATATTTTAGGGTAACCTAAGTTCAGCATTAAGACTGCAGAAGTAGTCCATCACTTCCTCTTGTATTGGGTGTTTGTATCAGGAAGTGTTTTTGTTATTCTTCTTGTTGTTTTTTTAAGGAGGCACAGGGGATTGAACCCAGGACCTTATTCAAGGAAAGAAAGCACTCAACCACTGAGCTACATCCTGCATTAATTTTATTGAAGGCCTTTTTTGCACCTATGGAGAAATTCATATAATTTCCTCTAAGATATATGAGTGAAGTATTTTGGTAATTTACTTAGATGTCTATATTTCTCTTCATAAATGAATTAGGTCTCTTTTCTTCCTTTCATCAGGTATATATGTCAATTTCATATTTACTCTATAAGTAAACTGTTCATATTCCATCATTTTTTGTGCTCTAGAAAAATTTATATGGCATTGGTATTTTTTGGTGTATGAAGGTTTGTAGACTGACCTTGAGATCCATGGCAGCATAGTGATACATTTTGTGGGTAATTTTTATTATCTTTTGTTATTTCTTTATAACTGGACTGCTTAAGCTTTTCATATCTACTGAGGTCAATTTTGGTAAGTAAAATCTTCCTTGGAAATTACACATTTAAAGTTTTTTTTTTCTTTCCATGGCATTTTAGTTTTTAAAATTACCTGCATTTATTTAGGTAAAATAATATGAAATTTTTTTCTCAATTTTTAAAATTATTTCTTATTATGTATAACTCTGTTTTTCCCTTTTATTCCTAATTAGGTTAAATGCTTTTTTATCCATTTCTTAAATTTTTTCAAGGAATCAAAGATTTTATTTATTATTGCTATTCTTTTTCCATTTAATGAATTTCTAAATTTGTGTTTATTAAACCACTTTTAAATGTGATCTTGCTTTTTAAATTTTGTGTTTTTAATATATAATTCTTTTTATTTTTTGCTATAATTGATAAATGTATTTTAAGCCTATGAATTGTCTATTTGTCAGAGCTTTAAATATTTTATATAAATGCTTATCTGGCTCTATCATTATTATGTTTTAGAATTTCTATTTTATTTTGTTCACTCTTTCATGAATATAGGTTTTTAATAGAAATTTTAAATTTTCAGGATGGACATTCTAGTGGTTTCTTTTCTATAATTAATTTTTAGTTTGATATCAGTCTAATCAAAGAGTGTTAGAGTTATAGTAAAAGTTATTTTAAAATTAAAGAAAAAGTATGTAGATGTAATTTCTCTATGCATGCCAAAGTGTCACAGGTAATGCAAATATGATATGATGGTAATTGCTATTTGAGAGAAATGCACTTATATATTTTATTCCTCTAAGTTTTAATGTGTTTAAGTATTCAATTTTCATTTGATTTTTTTTCTTTTTACTGAATGGCAGCAGAAATCTCTTTTGTAGTATTTAACTGATAGAAACAAAAATGAAAACTGCACAAATCACTTAGTTAAGCATTAATATTCAAACACTGATGTCCTTAATAGTCCAATTCGCTGATTGAGCTAAAAATAAAAAATAAATAATAAATAAAAACAGATGAGAGAGATGTAGCTATCATCTGAATTGCTGAATTAGGCTCTATCTGCTCAGACTACCAACAGGTTTTCTCTGCCCACTGATATCTGGATGTTTTTTGGAGAGACATAAGGACTAAAGCATGTGGATTCTTCCTTGAGAAGCGACAAAGTGATGGTTTAGTGGGTTTTGCAAGGGACCTAGATATAACTGATAGAGCTCACATTCTCTTGGTCCAAAATACATATATTGGATTGAATTATTAGTCTTGAATATTTCCATTATCTTCATGTACTTATCTGTACCTGTGTGAGGTGGCAATGTGCCTGTCAAGGTTGGGATGTTCATTGGGGACGATGTAAAGCAGTAAATAAGTTTAAAGTAAAATGTGTTCATTTGTAATAAATTTCCAAACAGTTTCAGGCAATCAGTTAAACACATGCAGGATGAAGAAGTCTTGCAATATTTTGAAATATATATCCCAAATATTTTTAAAAATCTGGAAAAGATGGGGTTTTTAGATGTTTGTGCAAGTAAGAGAATTAATATTTGAACATAAAAAGCAAGGCAGGAATAAGAAGGAAAATAAAATTATTCTAATTATAAAGCATCTAACTTTGGATCATTTTTATAACTAATTATCTTATTATAATGATTATTAATACTATCAAGGCTTCCTTTGAATGAAAATTTTCTAACTTCCTTTATATCTATCCACTCAACCATCTGTGTTTATCTATCTATCTATCTATCTATCTATCTATCTATCTATCTATCTATCTATTATCTGCCATCTATCATCATCTATTCATTGTTCTATTGGCAGATAATTATTTTGTAAATAAAAATTAGGATTATACAAAAGCAACTTTAGGGGTCCGGCTGTAGCCCAGTGGATAGGGCACCAGTTCACCACATGGGAGGCCCTGTATTCAGTTCCCAGGGGCCTCTCCAAGCAGGCAGACTGCCTTGAGAGGGGAAGCTGCCATGGGCAGGGCAAAAAGCCACCACAGGTAGGGCAAAGCTGCCACGGGCAGGGCAAAGCCACCATGGGCAGGGCAAGTTGCCCATGAGCAGAGCACAGCCACCCACAAGCGGGGCAAGCCGCCTGCGCGGTGAGCTGACTCAGCACGTCACCGCAATGGGGGGAGACAAAAAGCAGACACAGAAGAACGCAAAAATGAACACAGCAAGAACAAGCAGAAAGGGGGGGG
>PVKH010019011.1:0-14970 GCA_004027955.1 Chaetophractus vellerosus
ACTCATTCTGCACCCTTCATCTTGAATATTCTTTTCTCTTTTCTTTACCTTTACAATACCTTCATCCTGACAAATTCCTTCTTATGTTAGGCAAAGTATTTGTATTCCCATAGCACTCTGAATAATTTTATCTTTGCATGTGGCACATTTTGTTGAATTTTTCACTTTATGTGTCTTTCTCCACTTGCAGCAAGTAAGTCCTTGAAAACATTCTTTCTCATTTACCTTTGTATTTGCAGCACCAGTACAAGATCAATCAGAGCAAGTAAGAGATATTTCTTAAATGATCAATGAGTGAATGATGAATGAATGAATGAGTGAATTCAAAGAGCACTGTTATTCATTTTGAAGCCTATGATTGTGTGATACGCATAGAAATATTTCAAAAAAATATTTAGGGGGGTCGGCTGTAGCCCAGTGGATAGGGCACCGGTTCACCACATGGGAGGCCCCGGGTTCGGTTCCCAGGGCCTCTCCCAGCGAGCAGACCGCCTTGAGAGGGCAAGCCACCGTGGGTGGGGCAGAGCTGCCGTGGGCAGGCAAAAAGTTGCCCGCGAACAGAGCAGAGCCACCCACGAACAGAGCAGAGCTGCCCGCCAGCTGGGCAAGCCGCCTGCGCGGTGAGCTGACTCAGCGCGTCGCCACCATGGGGGGAGACAAAGCAGACACAGAAGATGAACACAGCAAGAACAAGCAGAAAGGGGGGGATATGTAATTGAATTGGCTTGCACCATAAGGCTTTGGGAAACTTCCTTGATATTTTTAAGGCTCATTTTCCTCCTCTGCAAAATAAGAGGTTTGCTTCCTCTGATGACTACATAGAGTTGCATACATGAATGATTGCAATAACTTTCCTCTCAACTGGAAAACTGAACAATATCAGTTACCAATTTAAAATAAAGTGCAAAGCAGTGTATGATATTCACTAGCAATATTCCCAATATTACTGATTAAATAAATGAAAACCCAGTCTAACTAATTTCAGGTTAAATTTAACATAATATATTAGGCACCAAACCTTATAATGAAAACTTCCAAATGTTCCATAGAATGTTTTGGGTTTTTTTCTTTACATATAATTTTTCACAATTGCTTCACTTGTTGGACTTTTTAAATTTCTCCTAATTAAAAAGAGATTAAAAGTATTCCCAATAACCAATATAGGAAATGTGAATTGGAAAAAGAAGTCAACAAAATAAAAAAATTAATTCTTATTTCCTAACACATATTTTCTTTTTAATGAATTTCTTATAACTTTAATATTAGACCAAAACTGAGGTCTTATATTGTACCTCAATCAAATTGTACTACTCCAAAACAACATGGCACAGTATATCCAGTTGCACTGATTTCAGTTTTTTAAGCACAGAAAACTTAATATTCACCTATTGACTTTACTATTTTAGGAAAAAGCACCAATATTTGAAATTTGGTATTTACTATCTATTGTTTGGTATAACATTTTTGATAATCAAAATATTTTTAAGAGATAGCTATTTATTCAAACATGAGCGGGCCATGAATGTAATGTTAAGTTAGAAGGAAATCTTGACTCTCCAATTCCACATTAATCCTAGTTTAACCCATGATCCCCAAACAGCTGTAGCTAGTTGTATTTCATCTGCTTTCTTTGTTTGTCCTGTGGGTCTGGAAAGTAGATAATGAGGGTTTTTCTGCCAACTTATGTATGTGCTGTCTTAAAGGAGCTAGATTTTAATTTGTGGACAAAAATTCTGCATAATCTCTAAATAATCAGAATTATATTCTTGACTTTCTGTATCTTTCTCACTAGCTAATGACTTTTGCAAACATTCTATATATTCCAAAGTTTCTTCCTTTACTTTTATATATTGTAAATCTTCCTTTTTTATGCTTGAAATTCTTTTCTTCTCCTTTCCCAAGTACATATTAAAGTGCTTGGCACATTCGCAGTGCTCAAATATTTTTTGAATGCTGATACATTTGTACTTTAAAAAAATAATTATAGTTCTCATTTGCTTTTATATTACTTAAAATCTCTGCTGGCAGATAGAGGACTATACAGCCCCACCCACTCACTTAATGCATATTTTTCTGTATTATATATTATGTAAAATCCCATATTATTATTTTTACTTGATAATGTATTCAAGAATCCATATTTCAAAAATACATTGGAAAATCAATTAATTTTTAAAGTTTGATAATTAAGGGCTTAAATTGTACTTTCTTTTATTTCATCATACATTTTACAAACAGTAATTTAGCACCTCCAATATGCCAGATGTTGTTATAGGTGCTGGGATTCTTTTTTATAAACCTTTCCAGGCTTAGGTGAAACTAGTAATAAGAGATCCACATACACACATACATATGTATGTACACACACACACACACACACATTTACATACATACCTATCTACTTTCAGAGAACCATGGTCTTAAGTGAGAAGGAAGAGACCAGTTCTCTCTGGAAGTTAAGAAAGGCTTCTCACAGGAGGAGATCTGAAACTCGAAGGATCAATGGGAGCCAGCTTGGCAAAAAACAGGGAGAAGCCATTCTAGGCAGAAGGAAATCAAGCAATACATCTACAGAGTAATAGTTGCCACCAGCAGTTTTCTTTTGAATGTCCTAATTCTAAAAATTTATGTAAGCCATTTCATCATAGCTGAGAGCTTTCACCACAGGTTGGGCTAGTTTGGTCAAATTCTGCATCAAAGTCAGCTACAGTATAAGCAGCAAGAGAAAATGACTGCTCCCAACGTTGAATCACTTGCAGCAGGACCAGTAGTTATGATCAAAGGGGCACTGCAGGGATTTGAAAAATAAGAATAACCTTGATTTACTAGGTCACATACTTGCTTCCTAATAATAAATTCTGGTAATAGTTTGTTTACATATGTTGAGTTTTCTTCAAACAGACATCAGGTAAAAAGAATGCTTGACACAGCACCTGAGAAATTTGTTGTGTAAACACATTTACAGCTTACTTTTCTATCTTCTGTTACATAATGAAATTGGGCAGTTAATTGGCTATGGCATTCATAATAGTGTTTCTAAAATTCCGTTATTCCCACAGCCATTTTAGATTTTAAAATAAAGAATCATAATAGTAATCATGAATACTTTTATAACAAAAGATAGGAGCTTTACTATTAAATAGCACAATTTCTTTTATGAAATTAAAGGATAAATAAATAAGAAATCTGATTACACTACATCAGAGTTCAAAAAACACGTTAACTATATGTCAAGCCAAAAAGCATTTTCTTTCTGTATTGTGTCTCAAGGAGGTTTATATGTATAGCTCCAAGTACACTATATTGCAAATGGATCAAACTGGCTGGTTTAAACAGAGGTAATAAATTGGCAGTCATGTAGGTGAATATGGCTGACAGATATATTTTATTTTGCCAGAAAATTAAAAATATCCGGAATTTGACAATTGGGAAATCTCAAATTAAATCATGATTTCTGAATTCACTTGCATAATTGGAAGATCTGATAGCACTGCTCAGATGGTGCTGAGTAGACACTGTCTACCGCCTTTACTTACTGCATACATTCTAAGGCTTACATAGTCCTTACCTGGCCACTATATACGTTTATTTATTTTTTTGACACATGGATTAATGTTAAAAATAAATTTGATGCCAATGTGATTAAATATATTCTTTTCTCAGGCATACAGATTAAATATTCCATTTTTATTAGTATTAAGACATAAGGTTATGCCACAGTTTAGTATGCTAAAATCTCCTTATAAAAAAATAAAGAAAACAATCCTAACTTTTAAATACCAAGAAATCCTGTGTGTGTTTGCATGTTTGAAAACATTTTTAACCGATCCAAATTCCCCCAGTAGACATCAATGACCCTTGCTTGGTGTGTGTTCTGGTAAGTAGTTGTTAATCTATATAGAAGCAAACTTTAAACTGAACTGCCACATGTTATCTGTGCAGCCTCAGACACTCTGTAACATTATTAATTTGTTTCTTCTCAGACTATCTACACTGCAGTTGAATTTCAGAGAACTACTATTTTAGGAAATTGTTTGGATACATTTAATCTGTATTACTTAAAACAATTCTATAAACACTTACCTGCAATGATGAACTGAAATCCTGAAATACTCATTGAGAAAGAAACATTGCAAGATAAAGAATATAGGATTTTAGAGTGGAAATGGCTCTTTCAGTCTGTTTGTGGGATTTGTTTTGATCTTGAGTCTTTTGCCAGAGTAAACACATCTGCAGCTCATATTCCACAATGCTCAGGGAAGAGCCTTCTCAAATTTTGTTAAAATACAGTGCTAATTACATTTTTAACTCCCGTGTATTCCTTTGTGATTTCATAGACACATTTAATTTTCAGCAACACTTTGAAGTTCACCTTCAGTAAACTAGAGAGGGGCAAAGAATGAGCCCAAAGAAGTTTATGAGGTATCAGTATTCTTAGAGCAATTACATTATCAACATTAATTTCTCATAAATGAAATCATTTTAACTAAATTGAGTTGCTAGCTCTACATATAATTCTTTCTTTTGTTTCCAAACAATAAAAACCTACACTAATTCCTTTATGTGACTATATTACACTAAGGAAGTTAAAAGTAAAATGGCAAAGTGGTTACATGGTGTAAGTAAAGCAAATTCCATTCATTGATTCTTTAAGAGATTATGCTTACTTTTAGACAGGCATTGTGCTAAATACCTGAGATACTAAGATGACTAATTCTGTCCTCTTGGGAAAAAAATGTAGTATAAATTCTTACATTATTTCCTTTTTCATTTTAATACCATACTCTTCTCTTTGAGTAAATATGAAGCACAGGAAATTTAAATACTACAAATGCATGAATTTAGAGGTAAATTGTAGATGTCAGAATCACTAACACACAACTGCTTTCTCCAATTGAAAGAAAATACATCCTCCACTGATTGTCTAGAATATCATTGGATTAAAGGAAGTCAGTGTTCCAGAGAAAGGTGTAAATATTTTGTGGTTTATATCTATAAGGATAGGACTTACTGATGTTCTACATTTTTTATTCTGAAATATTTGAAGTAAATAAAATTATCCAAAAGATAACATAGCACTTGTTCTGTGGCCAAACATAGTCAACACTGATATTTTAAAATCATAATAGCATCAGTTTGGCCTATAGTGAGAGTTCATGTCAATCCACTTCTTCCTGTAGGCCTTGTTGGGATAAGACTGATACATGTGGTATCAAAAAAGCAGAGCAAATTCAAGGTTAGGGACCGAGGCTGGGGAGGATAGTTAGGCTATGTGGTGACCTAAATACACCAAAAGCATTTGAGTACAAGTGGCTAATACTAACTGTTACCAGTATATATTGAGTCAAAATAAAAAAGCACCTTGACCTGGGCTCAAACATGAGTTTGAAAACAAATGATAAGCTTGAAACCAAGAATGGTGTGTAAAAGGAGAAAGTGAGCAAAACAACTAAAATCTATCACTGTCAATAGGCTTATGTTTCCAAACAATATTGTTAATATACTCATCAAGTGGTACAGGAAAATCAAAGACATAGATGGAGCCGAAACTCCCAAAATATTTTGCTACAATTTAATAAAATTGTATTTAGTTTTGAGATTAAAAAATAAGTTGAGGACACTTAATTTTTATCATTTTCCATGCGACTACAAACTTATGCCATAAAAGTTTGGACTTGTAGGGTTTCCTTTTGTTTTAAATCTAAATTTTTTGTATGTATGAATGCTGAAATATCAAAAGAATGATGACAAGAAAAGATGAGATGTCTTTCATGGCTTATCTCTATGTAAGTAAAGGATGATATTTCTTTCAGAACTTAAGACTAATTGAAAAGATCCTTGCCATAGTTCTTAGAGAAAAATTTGTCAGTGCATTTTTCCAATTGATTTTCTTTCAGTTCATTGGTAGTGAATAATCAGAAATAATATCATTGTCCTAACTTAACCTGAAATCTGAATTTCCCAGGCATGAGGAATCTTATCATTTGCTTAAATCCATAAACGATTAGTTGAATTTTGTAGAGTTCTTCTATTTCACTCATTTTAAATTTCTTAGAACATGTCAAAAAAAAAAAAAGAGACACATTCAAAGGCGGATCAAGTTGAAAATTATATTCTAAATAATAAGCAGTTGTGGAAAGTGATGAAGTTTCAGGAGGAGGTGCTGTCATTTCAGAGCAAGAAGTGAAGGAACTGCACATCAGACCAGTGACAGAAGCTCTCTCAAGTCACACTACTTATACTCAGCTTGGTGTTTTGCTAATGATTGTGGAAAGTAAGAAATGAAGGCTTCAACTAGAATTTTCCTTGCAATTTCCATAAATGAGTTTATTGAGCAATATTTTTAGTGGATTCAACAGTAGAGAGGTAAAATGACAAAGAATGATTGATGTAAAGCATAAAATTTCCACTGTCTTTCCCTCAGGCCCCCATGAGCACAGACAATTTCAGCCACGTCCTACTGTTTCACAACTTTCCTGGCATGGTGAATACAGTGTTAGAATAAAACATCACAAGACATTGGAAATTTTAAAATCTCAGAGCTGCATCTTGGTCACTTTATTTTTAGGAGCCACTTCTAGAGCTTTGTTCCAGAATGGGCTTAACTCTGAGAACAGAATGGCAAGATCAGTTCCGAACACTCCCACAAGCTGAGATCACTCAACCTGGACCTAGCTCTACGAGTGGTAGAGAATTTATGTTATATATTTTATTATATATTGAACCTTTTAGAACAGCACAATCCTATAGAAATTTCTATGATGATGGAAATATTCTTTTGTAGCTTTCAAGCACTTGAAATATGACTGTTGTGACTGAGAAACTGATTTTTACAATGTATTTTATTTTAATAAATTTAAATTTAAATAGCCACACATATAATAGCTACCATATTGGACAGTGTAGATTTAGACTATAAAGTTCACATTTTTTCCTACCAACACCAATAAAAAACAAAACAAAACAAAAAATGAACAAAAATCATAAGTAAAAGGAAGATACCGGGAGAAACTACAAAATATGTTAAAAATTATTTTATTCTATACAATATGGGAGAACAAACTTTTAAATAGTTATTCATTGTCGCTATATTGATAGTATTTTCAAATTTGAAATGTTGAGCCAAATAAGTGCAAGGTCTAATCTGATTAGTGTAAAATGGATGGGGCGACTTTTCAAACTGAAGGCTATAAAACTTGTTGGCTGTAACTTCATGCAGCTGTAACAATGCAATTGTCATTGAATACCAACCAAGCAGACTACTCAGGGTTTGAGCATCAATTTATTATACATCAAGTAGCCATGTGCTTTAAGATTTCTGTTAGTACCTAATATCACTAATAGACAATTATTCTCGGACTGAAATGTGTAGTCCATGAGTAAATGCATCATTTATGTTCTCATGTACCATGAAATGTTTGGGATTCTTGAGGCAGTTATAGAAAACACCACCCACAGAGAAGAAAATGAATCCACGTGTTGCTGTTCAATAGTGAAGAACGTTCTTTTCTATCTCCTGCAGATTTGTTCTCCCTCTTTGGAGGCTTAAAACTTTTAAGTGTTCACAATTTTCACATTACCAAATAGATTGTGATCAAGCAATCCTTTCATTTTCCTGGTATTTTAATCTTTGTACAATTAAATGTCTTTAAACTAAGACATCCTAAACAAATTAATACAGATAGAAATTACATATATTTGAGCTCCCGCTGTATTTTATTCTGATTATTATGCAATTTAAATCATTCATTCTGTGGAAAGAAACAGATGTGTGTGAGAAGCTTCCAAGAAAAGAGACAAAAGAAGATTTATATCTATACACTTGCATATAAAAGCTCATCAATGAGCACATTGATTTCATATGGCAATCACTTCTACAAGCCCATCCTAAACCCATTACTGATGTTTGCTGCTCATAATTTTCAACCTTTTAAAAATATATATTTTGCTCTTTTTTCATGGATTCATGTCATTTCTGCAAATTTTGACATGTTTATAAAATATAGCATTTCAAAAATAAGTAACCAATATCATTGTGTCATAAAACTTTTTAAAGTTCAGTAGAATTATTCAGAACAAATGACCCCAATGTATTCTAATTAATATGGGAAAATGAAAAGTATACAATTATTCTTAAAGGTAAGAATTGTACTATATATTAGCATCTGAATTATAAAAAGATTCCATTATACATTGTTTTCCCCAGTTTAATGGAACATTCAATTGAGAAATAATATTATTATTTTTATGTTTTTATTGTGAGTATCGTAAAATAGCTTCTAACAATGAAAGCATTTTCTTGATCCATTAAAACATTTCTCTATTTGTTATCACATATAATATCTTATTTTATTCCTTCATACAAGTTATAAAACATTTCTAAATAATTTAATATGTGATATTATATATTAATATCTCTCTCCCCTGTAGATATTAGACTCTATTAGGGCAAGAATTAGGTCTGCTTTATTCACATTATATAATTGAGACTCACTCAGTGCTTGGCATATTGTAAGTTCCCAAAAGGAATTCGCTAAATGCGTGAATGAATATGGAATTTAAAAACGAATTAGAAACTGCAATTTGCTAAGCTCTGTACTAGATACCTCAGTAAAAATCTGTTTTCCAAGTTGAGAATTAAACCATAGTCCTTTACAAGATAGTGGAAATACCTCAATCCTAATGAGAAAGATAATCGAAAGAATAATATGTTCAATTGTGTTGCATGGTTTAGAACATAATTTCATATATATTATGATTTGTCGATCTCAAAAAACCATGAAGTACTTTTGACTTGATATGATTCTGGATGGTATTTCCATTAAGAAATACTTTGTCCAGACCTCATGGCTAGAAAGTAGAGGCACCAATATTCAAACCAAGATATTCTGATGCTTTCCTCCACAATTTGCTCCCATTATAACCCAGAAAACTGCTTTTTCAAGTAAACTTAATCAACCTAACATAATAAAAGTCCCTGGGAAAGACATTTAAAAGTCTTGGTCATGTGATCTTCCAATATAATTGAGATTACTAAGTGCTGAATATCTCTCAAACTTTAATTTTGGTGAGCTAACAAATATCAGTCCCTATTTGTCCCAATACTACCTATCTGCAAGTAGTAAATGTTATTTAATATCTTCAATCTGAAACCTCAGAATGTTCTTAGAAAACTTTACCCAGACCTTTCTATACATTAGATGTATAGATATTATACTAGGGGATCCCATCATTCTAATAAGGAGGTGCGTAATTATGCTTTCTGATTGAAGTTCAGGATTCTATTCCTGGGTTGAGTGACTGACTTTTTAGGGGTAATTGCTTCAGCACACATTTGTGAAGTGTCTACTTGCCAGGCATCCTTAGGAGGTATAGCTGCCACAGGATGTGGGTATAGGATACTAAATTAGAAGATAAGTTACTATCTTTTGGAGGGCTTCAAATGTAAGGAGGCAGATAATAAAAAATAATTGTATAGATAGCTGAATGGATGGAAGAGTGGGGAGAGAAGAAATAAAAGATTCATAGAGAAATGAGACAGAAAAAAATTAAATAATACATGACTGTGAAGAGATCTATTTAAATAGGAAGATAAGGTTCTCTATGAAACATGGAAAAGAGAAAGGATGAAGAAAGGCTAGCCACGGGAGAGATTGAAGTGGTGAGGGGAGGATACTGCTTGAATCAGAGGAGACACTATGTGCACAGGAACTGTGGTGGAAAATAGCTGGCATGTTAAAGTATGTCAAATTAATGTAAAATGACTAGAATCTAGTGGGTTGAAAAAGCAGGGTGAACCTGCATGCTCAAATATGGCGTGCATGTTCAAATAAGGCCAATATACAAAGTTTGCATGTTCAAATAAGGCCAAAGTTTGGTTTGACCGGATCTTAGAGTTTGTTGTTGAATTTAAAGCCATTCTTGTAAATGGGGCATATGTGAAAGTTTGGAAAGCAGTTAAGTGGTTGTAGTTGCTGTCTGAGCAGAAGGTGGTGTGAGAATGGGGAGAAGTGGATGAATTTGAGATAGATTTTGGAGGTAGAAATTCAATGACCTAATGATGGATGGGATTTAAGGAGTCAGAGAAGTAGAGTAATCAAAGATGACCAACAGAGTGTTGGCTTTAGTACCTGACTGGATGGTGATGCCATTGGCTGTTATATACAACTAGATATTAAAGCATGCTTGTACACGATCTGTAATGTTTTAGGTGGGAAGGAGGGGAAGGAAGGGAAGAAACTAAAAGGAGGAAGAGAAGGAAAATGACAAGCAAGATGGGAGATGCAAAACAGGAAGACTGGTGATGGAAAACAGCGTGGAATGCCAGAAAAGCAAAATCCTTGAGAAAGCAAGAATGGAATTCAGTGTGCAGCTGGAGGGACTGGTCTTTGTTCAAAGGAGGAACCTTTGTTTTGTTGTAACATGAAGCAAGATGAAGAAATTAGTGTACATAGGTTAGTGGATCAGGTTCTATTTTCTCAAATACTTGAAAGCTATGTTCTAAGCTGTGAATATAGATTGAAAAATTATAGGAAAATTGAAGAAAGGGAAGATATGAAATGGCTGGTATTAAAGGGTGTGAAACCAATCCTGTGGGAAAATGAAATAAGATTGTTATTTCATTTCATAACAATGTTGCACACCTATTTGAAACCTTGGATTTTAATTAAAACAGCCTTCTTTAAAGCTGCATAATCTTCTCTATTATCAGTGAATATTTCTGTTTCAGGTTTGGACCTGGAGGATGGTTTATTTCATCCAAAATTAGGGGTTCCCCAAACTCAAACATCTCAGCAAGTCTCAAGATCTGACCTATTTGAAATAAAATAAATGAAATTTGTTAAAGGTCACCATGGAATTCCCAATTTGGCAGATATCACACACCCTATATTATATTCAGTCAATCTTTTTCATTCTCTCATAGACTGTTGTTTCATAATATCATAAGTTTCTTTCTTTTATAGTAAAGATGGAAAACCTTTTTATGTAGGATACTTTTGACCTATTTATTTCTCTGTCTTTGAAATTAACAAATTTTAAAGGTTTAAGCCTTGTCAATTCTATTTGCAAAGTATTTTCTTACTCAGTCTGCTCTTTTCATATCCCACTGCTTCAATCCCTTATCTAGAAAAACTGCCTTTCCACTAAAGCATAGCTTAGTTATGATGTAGTAACAAATAGATAGCCCCTAAGTCTTAGAACAACAAGGTTTAAAACAACAAAAGTTTTTGTCTCACATTATGTGTCCAATGCAGGTCAGAAAGTTAAATGTAAATGTCAATTCTTCATGGACTCAGGCTGATCAAGATTCCAGCACTAGTGCTGGGAATATTGGAAATATATACCACAATACTATATTTCCTTTCAGCTTTTTGAAACTTTACCTAGGTAGGCAGGGAAAGAGAATCAGTGAAAATCTGAACCTAAAACAAATAGCCCCAAACTTCATTCTCTGTTTCTAGAGCAAATGTATTTGAGTGAATCTTTATGGGATATTCCTTAGAGGAAATACTTCAAAGGCCACATCAGGTAAATATCAAACAAGAGTTACCTAGGGATTCTATCCATGATGGCATTTATGTATTGTTTTGTTTTCTTTTACATTGTTTTCATTGTTTTGTTCCACCCAGATCAGAGAAGGCTTAGTCTTTCAACCAAGAAAACATTCTTCTTAGATCTGTATAGACCTTTATAATTAGGGAAGATGCCTAATCAATTTTGCCTCCCATGAGTCCCTTAGATAAAGTACAAACTTCACATTTGTCCAGAAAGACTTTTTATAATCTTGAGTAAACCACAGCACTCATCTTAGTAGTTCAATTACAATTGAAGCAACTCTAGGAATATCATTTGGTTCCTGGTAATTCTCAAAATAGTTTTTTAAAAAAGCATTTCTTATTCATTCACTTGCATGGTGATGAAATTACATAGTGTTGCAATTGGCATGTATTGAGTATCCTCTGTAGAGCTGATACAATATCCCTTGTGTCTCATACAAAAGATGTTGATAATATCTGTTGCAAATAAATTTTAAAAAAATTAATGCTAGGGAAGTAATGCTATTCATATAAGCAACTTAGGTCAGACAGCCAGATAATACATTGGGTATGAAAACAATTAGAAAATAGATTTTATACCAACTCCCATAAAATTTCTGAATAGCATAAAAATAATTTTACTTTATTTTTTCACATTCTGTTTGAAAATTACCATACTGAATTTATACAACCTATATTTACAATATCTTTTTACTACTTAGTTTTTGCATACACTAGCTAATTATTTCTAAAACTATAAACAAAATAGAAGGAATTTGTTTGCAGCTGCTTTTCTACATGATAAAAACATAAAATCTGAAAAGATATTCACATTGTGATGTCTTTAGTTGGAGATGTAGCCAAAATAGCAGAGTAATATATCCAAAATATAGTATGCTCCTTGAAAGTCAGATAATCCTTAAAAACAGGATAAATAAATCAAATTGGGTTAATAGTTGCCACTTGTGTGGGATAGTTAAAGGCAATTTTTAAAAAGTAATTTCTGGGAATGGGATTTATGAGTATTATGAATAAAACTTGCATTTTTTTTGGTCAGAGAAAATATATATTTAATTAAATACCTAGCAGATCAGATTTCATTTGAATTTAGTACATTATATATAAACAATTATGAATATGTTTTAGTTAAATTGTTATACTGAAAATAATCCTGCAACTCAGAGAGAATTTTGATTGGTTTTGAGATCAGACATCATGATTTGGGGTCCCAGATAATTCAATATGCCATTTTAAATGAAATATGGTCATTGTTACTATCAGAATTTGAAGTCCTCTGTAAGTTTTCACTAATGCTATTCACAATAGAGCAGAAAGCAACATTAGCTTCTCTCCTGTTCACTTAGAAACTCACCCCATCATGAATATCTCTGTTCTCTGATTCAACATCTTGAGACACTGTATAATTCCTAGTGATGACAAGAAAAAAGTGATATTGCAATAACTAAATTTTCTTATGTAAGGTCTAAGCCAAAAGTTAAAATTTGTAATAAGAGGAAGATTATTTGAATCAGATTGGATAATTCGATAAAATAATGTTTTCCATAAGCATTTGTATGATGCTATCATATATATAGTTTGTTTTTTATTCTTTTATTATAAAAACACAAGATTCTTATATATCTAGTACAATTCTGAGCTCTATCACAAAATGCTAAGTAGAGCATTTCCAATATACATTTGAAACAAGATGTTTACAGTAAAGGAGCTGAAGTTATTTTATACATAATTCCCAAAGGTGCCTGGGCACTTAATTAAGATAGCTTTAATTAGATTTCAATCAAATCACTTATCTTTTTCAATAAAATTGCAAGTACCTGTAAGTATATATGTAATAGCAAGTGCAGTACATTCCTGTATATTAAAAATTTTGTTCATTCTTTCTATTTATGTCTTTTTAAGATTCCTTTAAAGCTTGATAAACTGGTAAAGGTGAGTGAAGTTAGACTTGCTTCTGTCCTCAGAGGGCAAAACAAGATAACTGCTGATGAAGTAAGAATTACAAATACATTTTAAAATGGAAAAATTACTCTTGAATACTCATCTCTTATTTTATTGTCTTCAGCAGAGATGGGTATAGTGGCTTCTCCTGCTTTATTAATAAAATTATAGGTCAGTACACAAAGTGAATGAAAAATTTTAAGAAAAATTGTGCTCTGGATATTAAAGACCAACATACAAAGTCAACAAACTCTTAGGTATATAGCTTTTTCTTTACTGTTTAAGAAAAGCATCTCTAAATTGCATTGCATGTTCAAAATGGCACATACTGATATGGACATTATCTATAGAAAATTTTTCTATGGTGAATATCATTTTTAAATGGGTTTCTAGGTGGTAGGCCCAGTGTCCTCAGGAAATTATCACCCACATGTTGCCCAATGTCATAACAAAATTCCTTAATATATACATTGTTTGGGAAGGATTTGAGCTTGGAGTCTTTAACATTTTGAAGTAAGGAACTTTGTGGCTATCACTGTTTGGTGTCTACCAGAGGAGTTAGAATATTTAAGGGAGTAAATGATAGCCTGGGAATTTGAATAATTTAATCTCAAATAGTACTTCAGGGAAAGATGATTTATTTCTACAGGAATTCACACTGTAGCTTTCTCTCTTCCTCAGTGCTATTGTGACATGATACATGAAATATTAGTATTAGCATGGACAGCATTAAACAGAAAGTTAGTGTGATATTTGGTATTCAAAGAAAAACAAGATATCTACAGTATGCCTAAAGCATGCTAAGAAGAGGTAAAGAAAAAAAACAGATCAAGAAATAAATCATATTTTCAAGTGGTTAAATGGAGAAGTGACAAAGTAAATCTACAAATATTACTATTATTTTCCATACTTTGTCCTAATTTTAAATGTAAAATACATGTTTGCTTACATGCTTGTAAATTAAAACAGTTTTTGTATCCATACACTACAATCTTTCCAAGGAGAAAATATTTAATTTGTAGCATACAAGTAAATTAAAAAGTGGTGAAGACAATAGGAACAACCAAGACAAAGTATAACATCAAGGGAATCGTAGATATGTAAGAAGTATAGCAAGGTTGCAAAGTTCTATACAGGGAGGAAGGAGAATTCTAAATTCCAAAATTTATTAATTTATTCTAACACCTGGTTGAAGTTGTTGTAACTAAATTTTTAAAGATACCTAGCCCATTTCAACAGAGACAAAGAAACAGCTTAGTTGGAGTAGGACATAGACCAAAGCCTAAATATCATTTCCTATCTAGTCTCCATTCCTACCCCAAATTTTAATTCCAGTTAGAAGTTTTAACACAGATAAAGCATAAGCCTGAATCTAAAGTGGCTGTTTTTTCTCTTCCCTAAATTCTTGTCCTAGTCACCATTTAGATTTAGATGAATATCTCTGGTTATCATCCCAGGGTAAAAAAAAAAAAAG
>PVKH010019012.1:0-14973 GCA_004027955.1 Chaetophractus vellerosus
TTTTATATATATCTATATATATCTTTAGGATACATTGAGTACATAAACGTTACACAGAGATTCCAGGAATACCCACATGTCACCCCCCACCCCTCCCACAACCCCCCACATATACATCCCTTAGTGTGGCATAATGCCTCTGATAGATTTTCACATTTTGGGGCTTTGCCATCAAGCATAGATCACAGTTCAGACTGTAGACGACCCTCTCTCCCATACAGTTCTGAATGATATATGATCATACAAAATGGCCTATATCTTCCATTGCAGCATCATTCATGACAATTCCCAGGTCCCCCCAAAAAAAACCCCACATTACAATTGCTCTTCCCTCACCCTGCTCCCAAAGTGTCCAGTGACCCTGGCTCCACATAATTTTGCAATTTCTTCCATTGCGTATATCACAAGTCTATATCAGGACTCCAACAAGTCCATTCTAGTCCATAGTTCTTCCCCAATCCCAAGGAATCTGGAATGGTGATGTCCCCTCCACCACCAAGTGAGTGGGGGCTTATATCCCATGGATACAATGCAAGGGATTATCCTGCCTGCAGCTGCAGGCTCTCTGGATTCCCCTGCATAGCCATCGTCCATCATCAACTCCCTACTAGGTGTCCTAGTTGAGTCCATTGAGTTGTAGCGTAGGAGTTGCAGGTCCACAGAGTTTCTGCATATGGTCCTGGCTTTTATACTTATGTCTTTAATCCACTTTGAGTTGATTCTTGTATAGGCAGTGAGGCAGGGGTCCTCTTTCATTCTTTTGGTTATAGATATCCAGGTGTACCAGCACCATTTGTTAAAGAGTCTATTTTGTCCTGATAACATTAATTTGGTTTACTGTATAGGTGAGGGTTTATTTCTGGGTTCTCAGTTTTATTCCTCTGATCAATGTGTCTATCTTTATGCCAGTAACATGCTGTTTTGACCACTGCAGCTTTGTAAAATGTTTCAAGGTCAGGCAGCGAAATTCCTCCCATGTTGCTCTTCATTTTTAGAATGCTTTTGACTATTTGGGTGCACCTTCCCTTCCAAATGAATTTGGTAATTGCCTTTTCTAATTCTGTAAAGTAAGAAGTTGGGAATTTTATTGGTATTGCATTGAATCTATAAATCAGTTTGGGTAAGATTTTCAGCTTCTTGATATTTATCCTTCCAATCCATGTACATGGAATATATTTCCATTTGTTTAGGTCTTTTAAAATTTCTTTAACTTTGTTTTGTAGTTTTCTGCCTATATGTCCTGTACTGCTTTGCTTAAATTAATTTCTAGGCATTTGAGTCTTTTTGTTGCTATTGAAAATAGAATTTTCCCCCTGATTTCCTCATCAGATTGTTCAGTGCTAGTGTACAAAAACATTACTCATTTTTGTGTGTCGATCTAGAATCCTGCCACTTTGCTGAACTCATTTATTAGCTCAAGTAGCTTTGTTATGGATACTTCAGGATTTTCAGGATTTTCTAAGTACAGAATCATGTTATCTACAAACAGTGAGAGTTTTCCTTTCTCTTTTCCTATTTGGATGCCTTTAATTTTCTTTTCTTGTCTAATTTCCCTAGCTATAACTTCTAGTGCAATATTGAATAACAATGGTGACAGTGGGCATCCTTGTCTTGTTCCTGATCTTAGAGAGAAAGTTTTCAACTTTTCCCCATTGAGTAAAATGTTGGCTGTGGGGTTTTCATTTATGGCTTTTATCATATTGAGGAATTTTCCTTCTATTCCTATCTTTTGAAGTGTTTTAATCAAAAAAGGATGCTGGATTTTGTCAAAAGTCTTTTCTGCATCAATTGAGATGATCATGTGTTTTTTTTCCCTTAAATTTGTTAATTTGGTGTATTCCATTCATTGATTTTCTTATGTTGAACCAGCCTTGCTTACCAGGAATAAATCCCACTTGGTTGTGATGTATAAGTGTTTTGATATGCTGTTGGATTTGAATTGTAAGTATATTGTTGAGAATTTTTGCATCTATGTTCACTAGAGAGATTAATCTGTAATTTTCTTTTCTGGTATTATCTTCATCTGGCTTTGGTATTAGGGTGATGTTGACTTCTTAAAATGTGTTGAGTAATTTTCCCTCTTTAATTTTTTGGATGACTTTGAGCAGGACTGTTGTTAATTCCTTTTGAAATGCTTGGTATAATTCACCTAAGAAGACATCTGATCCTAGACTTTTCTTTGCTGGGATATTTTTGTTGAAAGACTCAATCCCTTTAAATGTGATTGGTTTGTTAAGTTCTTGTAATTCTTGTAATGTCAGTGTAGGTTGTGTATTTATAGGAATTTGTCCATTTCATCTAAGTTGTCTTGTTTGTTGGCATAACATTTCTCATAATAACTTCTTCTAATCTTTTTTATTTCTGTGGGGTCAGTCATAAAAATCTATATTAAGCATTGATGTTACTTAGTCCTCATCCTGTCTTCTAGTAACCTACACTCTAGGTTTTAACTCCACATGTTTATTTGTGATATTTAGTTCGTATTGTGAGACCATACAATATGTGTCCTTTTGTGTCTGGCTTATTTCACTTAGCATAATGTCCTTGAGGATCATCCCCATTGTCATGTGTCCCAAATTCATATTCATTTCTTCTTACAGCAGCATAGTATTCCATTATATATATATTTATTTATCCACATTTTATTTACCATTCATTGGTTGATGGATACTTGTGTTGTTTCCCTCTTTTGACAATTTTGGATAATGCTGCTATGAACATCAGTGTGCAAATATCTGCTCAAACCCCTGTTTTCAATTCCCCTGGATATATTCCTAGTGGAGGGTTTGCTTGATCTTACAATAGTTCTATATTTTGCTTCCTGTGTCTTTCACAAGTGTTGCACCATTCTGCATTCGCACCAACAGTGAATGAGTGTTCCTGTGTATCCACACCCTCTCCAGCACTTGTTGCTTCCTGTTTTTTAAAATAATGTCCATTCCACGAGGTCTGAGATGGTATCTCACTGTAGTTTGCATTTACATTTGCTAGTGATATTGAGCATGTTTTCATGTGCATTTTTTTTGCCATTTGGTCATGATTTTGCCTCTTTAGAAAAAAATGTGTATTCAAGTCTTTGCCCCTTTTTAAATTAGATTGCTTGTTCTTTTATTGTGTTATATGATCTTTTTATATAGCATGGAAATTAAGCCCTTTTAAGATATGTGGTTTCCATATATTTTCTCCCACTGAGTGTGCTGACTTTTCAAACCTTCTTGACAAATTTCTTTGAAGCACAGAAATTTAAGTTTGTGGAGGTCCAATTTATCCATTTTTCTTTCATTGCTCATGCTTTGGTGTAAGGTTTAAGAAACCACCACATACCACCAGGACTTGAAGATGTTTCCTTATATTTTCTTGTAGGAGTTTTATACTTCTTGCTTTTATAATTAGGTCTTGATACATTTTGAGTTAATTCTTGTGTAAAGTGTGAGGTAGGGATCCTCATTCTTTTGGGTATGGATATTCAGATCTCCCAGCACCATTTGTTGGCTAGAATATTCTGCCCCATCTGGGTGGGTTTGACAACTGTGTCAAAAATCACTTGACCATAGATGTAAGGGTCTGTTTCTGAAACATCAATTCAATACAATTGGTCTATATGTCTGTCTTTATGCCAGTCCCATGCTGTTTCTTTATCACTGTAACTATGTAATATGATTTATAGAGTGAAAGTGAGAGTCCTCCAAATTTGTTCTTCCTTTTTCAGATGTTTCTTGGTATTTGGGGCTCACTATTTTTCCAAGTAAATTTGTTAATTGAGTGTTTTAAAAAGACTTAGAATTTTTATCAGAATTGCATTGAATCTGTATATCAATTTGGGAGGAAATTACATCTTAAAGATAATTAGGCTTCCCATCCATGAACACGAAAGTTCTGTCATTTATTTAGGTCTTCTTTGATTTCTTTTAGCAATACACTGTAGTTTTCTGAAAACAAGTACTTTACATCCATGGTTAAATTTATTCCTGAATATTTTACTCTTTTTGTAGCGATTATAAATGGAATGTTTTCATGACTTCCTCATTAGATTGCTCATTACTACTGTATGGATACAGTACTGATACTTGCATAATAATATTGTACCCTGTCACTCTGCTGAATTCATTTGTTAGTTTTAGTAGCTTTTTTGTACATTTTTGGGATTTTCTAGGTATATGATCATATTGTCTGTAAATAGTGAAAGTTTTACTTCTTCCTTCCCAATTTTAATGCCTTTTATCTCTTTTTCTTGCCTGACTGCTCTAGCTAGAACCTCTAGTACTATATTGAACAACAGTTGTTACAGTGGGCATCCTTTTCTTGTTCCTGATCTCACTTTCAGACTTCTTTCAGTCTTTCACCACTTAGTATATTGTTAGCTGTGGGTTTTTCACATATGCCCTATATCATATTGAGAAAGTTTCATTCTAATTGTATATTTGGAAATTTTCTTAATCAAGAAAAGATGCTGGAATCTATCAAATGCCTTTTTTACACCAATCAATCATTCCACCTATTGGCATTTGTTAGCAATCCCTCATTGCCAGGGAGGCTCATCCCCAGGAGTCATGTCCCACACTTGGAGGAAGGTAATGCATTCATATGCTGAGTTTGGCTTAGAGAGAGGCCACATTTGAGCAACAAGGAGGTTCTCCAGAGGCAACTCTTAGGCACCCCTTAACACTAGACTATTTCAATTTCAACAGCAATGACTCATAAGGCTAGTCATCAATAACAAGGGCCCATCAATGGGTCATCCTCCTTTGCCAGACACTGCCCCTGCACTTGGGGGGAATGTTGCTACTTTTCTGGAAAATATGGCAGAGCTCTCCAAGATGGGAATTCAGTGTCCTCCCATTTATTGAGTAATTCTTCAGCCTGTGACCATGCCCTGTGAGCATTTGAACAATTATGTATGCCTTTTATGTGTGTTCAGGTGGACTTCCTCCCATGTACCCCCAACCTTGACACCCCACACCAATGATCCTCTCCCATCCCCTCTGTGACCTTTTTGTGATCCATAGCCTCTTCACAGGTGAAGCCATAACAATAGGCAATTGCAATGAATAGGAAAATGAAATAATAATGATATTTATGATCATGTGATTTTTCTTTGATTTATTAATGTGGTGCATTATGCTGGTTGATTTTGTGTTGAACCACCCTTGTCTGCCTGGGTTAAAACCCACTTGATCATGATGAATAATTCTTTTAATGTGTGGTTGGATTTGATTAATGAGTATTTTCAAGGATTTTTGCATCTGTTTTCATTAGGGAAATGGGTGTGTAACATTCTTTTTTTCATAATATCTTTATCTGTCTTTGGAATTAGGGAGAGGGATATTGGCTTCATGGTATGAGCTTGGTAGATTTCCTTCCTGTTCAAGTTTTTGGAAAAGTTTTAATAAGATTGGTATTATCTTTGAACATTTGGTAGAATTCACCTGTGAAGCCATCTGGTCCTGGGTTTTCCATTTTGGGGAGTTTTTTTGATGACTGTTCCAATATCCTTGCTTGTGATTGGTTTGTTGAGGTTTTTTATTTCTTCTATGGTCATTGTAGGTCATTTGTATGTTCCTAGGAATTTTTCCATTTGATCTACATTGTCTAGCTTGTTAACATACAGTTGTTCATAGTATCCTTTTATGAACTCTTTCATTTCTCTGGTGTCATTTTCATTTTTTTTTATTTGTGGAGTTCCTTTTTTCTTTGTCAGTCTAGTTATGTGTTTGCCAATTTTATTGATCTTAATAAACTACCTTTTGGTTTTGTCAATTCTCTACTTTTTTATCAGTTTCATTTATTCCTGCTCTGACCTTTGTTACTTCACTCCTTCTGCTTGCTTTGGGTATAGTTTGCTGTTCTTTTTCTAGTTCCTCTGTTTAGTTAAGTCATTGATTTTAGCTCTTCTTTTTAATATAAACATCAAGAACTATAAATTTCCCTCTCACCACTGATTTTGCTGCTTCACATAGGTTGTATATGTTTTGTTTCATTTTAATCCATCTTGAGATATTTATTGACTTCACTTGCAAATTTTCTTTGACCCACTAATCAGTTAAGAGTTTTGTTTAATCTCTGTAAATTTGTGAATTTTCCCCTTTGTTTCCCACTGATTTCTAGTTTTATTCCATTATGATCAGAGAAAGTGTTTTGCATATTTTGATCTTTTAAAATTTATTGAGATCTTCTTTGTGACCCAACACATGATATACCATGGTGAAAGATCCATGAGCACTTGAGAAAAATGTATATCCAGCTGTCTTGGGGTGCAATATTCTGTATATGTCTATTAGGTTTGGTTCTTGTATCATATTCCAGCTCTCTCTTTCTCTATTGATCTTCTGCCCAGATGATCTCTCCAATGCTGAGAGTCATGTATTGAAATCTCCAACTATTATTGTAGAGATGTCTATTTCTTCTTTCAGTTTTACCAATGTTTTCCTCGTGTAATTTGGGGCATCCTGGTTAGGTGCAAATACATTTATGGTTGTTATTTCTTCCTGGTGAGTTGCCTCCTTTTTAGTATATAATGGCAATAATTGTCTCTAATAATAGCTTTGTTTTAAAGTATAATTCATCCAGTATAAGTATAGTTACCCTAGCTTTTTTGTGGGGGTTACTGTACATGTGGAATACCTTTTCCTAGCCATTCACTTTCAATCTATTTGTATTCTTTGGTCTAAGGTGACTCTTTTGTATACAGCATGTAGATGGCTTATATTTTCTTATCCATTCTACCAGTCTGTGTCTTTTGATTGTAGAGTTTAAACCATTAACATTCAATATTACTATTGTAATGGCTGTTCTTCACCCATTTTGATCTTTGGGTTTCTTTTTTCACACCTTGTTTTCACCTCTCTTTTTACACTTTTAGTTACTCTTACTTATGTAATCTTCATTTCTAGACTCTCTTCCAAGCCTAGCTCTCCAGGCTGTAGCACTCCCTTTAGTATTTCCTACAAAGCTGACCTATGCATTACACACTCTAAGTTTCTATTTATCTGTGAATATACTAAACTAGCCCTGTTTTGAAAGACAATCTTGCTAGATATAATATTCTTGGCTGGCAGTTTTTCTCTTGCAGTATATTAAACATATCAAGCCACTGCTTTCTTTTCCTTCATGGTTTCTGATTAGAAATCAGTAATCTTTTCTTGCTGCTCTCAGGAATCTTTCTATCTTTGACATTTGACATTCTGATTAGTATGTGTCTCAGAGTAACTGTATTTGGATTTAGTAAGATGGGAGAATGTTGTGCTTCTTGGACATGGATAACTATTTCCTTCAATGGGATTGGGAAATTTTCTACCATTATTTCCTCAAATATTACTTCTACCCCTTTTTTCTTCTCTTCTTCTTCTCTGACACCCATGATACATATGCTTGCATGTCTCACTGTCATTTATTTCCCTGTGACTTGGTTCAATTTTTTCATTCTTTTCTTTATCTGTTATTTTGTATGTTCACTTTCAGAGGCCCTGTCTTCAAGCTAACTCAACCTTTCTTTTGCCTCTCCAAATCTTCTTTCATTTGCCTCCAGTGCATTTTTAATTTTATTTATGACTTTCATTCCCTGAGGTTTGTTATTTTTCTATGCATGCCTTCAAATTGCTTATGCTTACTCCTTGTCTTCTTGATGATATTATCTCTTTAGATATCTCATTGAATTTATTAAGTAAATATGTTTGAACATCTATGATTAGTTGTCTCAACTCCTTTTCATTATCTGGACACTTTGTCTCCTTGACTGGGTCATAACTTCCTGCTTCTTACTATGGCTTGTAAGTTTTTTTGGTGTCTCAGCATTTGATTTACTAGATGTTTCTATTCTTGATTCCTTTTCTCTCTTTAGTCTAGGGATATTTGATTGGCTTCATGTTACAGCCCTTCTTTGATATTTAGCTTGACTTAATTTGCAACTTTATATAGTGGCTTGTGTTTAGACAATCTGAAATTTTCCCAGGTTTTTTCATCTGTTTTTTGCCCCTTCTTCCTTGGTGGTTGCAGAATACGAGTCAAATGTGGTTGTTACTGTAAGCCATGGAGGCTAAAGGTGCCAACATTGCCCCAGGAACTGATAAAGATCCCATGCCAGGGGTGGTGACAAAACTGCAGCTTTGTTCAGTAATCCATGCAGGCCAAGAGTGTATGTAGTTGCTCAGAAAGACTTATTAAGCTTCACAGCTCTTCCTCCCCTTCTTCAGACAGGGTTGGGACTGGTGTGCACAGAAAACAAATCCATGCAAGTCAAACTGACAACATTTTCCCATGTAGACTGATGAAGCACTTGGCCCCCTCTCCTCAGCCAGGTGTGGGAATGGAGCTTCCATTGTGCCCAGCAATCTAGCTCATGTGGGCCAAGAGTAGCTGCACTTGCCCAGTGAAGGTGAGGGAGCACAGTCCCTTCTTCTGTCCTCCCAGTAGTGATGATGGAGTCAAAGAGCCAGAGAGGTTGAGCAGACACCAACTCCTCCTATCCTATTGAGGGTGGAGATATATCCACAATGTTGTCACCATTCTAGTTCATGTAGGCCAAAAGTGATTGCAGTTGCCTGGAAAGACTTAGGGTGCACTATCCTTCTTCATTCCCTGTCAGGGTCAGGGATGGTGCCAGTGATGTGTTCAACCTGGGCCTTGCAGACCAGATATACCTGCAGCTGCCATGAGGTTGGGGAAACCTTGACCCCTCCTGTCCTATTGGTCACAGGGATGGAGCCTCAGCTATGTCTTTGCTGGTCTCCTGAGTCTCCTAAACCAGTGATTTAGATACCTGTGAATTTTTACTAACTGTACAGTAGGATGAGCTGACTCTTGGAGCTCCTTACTTTGCTGCCATCATGCCATCTTTCCTAAACCTGGGTTTTAATAAGTGGCAGCCCATGATCATTATTAAAAATTCACATATCATATATAGTTTTACAGTATAGTTTTAAAAATCTGTGAGAAGAAAATGGAAACTTTGAAAAGTGTACAATCAAATTTACCTGTTCATCTAATTTCTATCTTTTATGTAACTTCCTCCTTTTCCCTCCAAATTGTGACAGCCTTTTAAAAAATATCCTCTAACTACTTTGGATAAAAGGTAATCTTTATAATCAAAACACAGTTGTAAAAACATATTGTTTTATTAGAAAACTCTTCTGAATGATGTATCACATCACTCTTTTAAAAAAAAATCCTATTCCATTATCAAAAAAGGCACAAATGCCCACCTTAGACCTAGGGTGAAGATACCTTGGGAATCTAAAGAAATAATAAAAGTGAACTAGAACCAGGTCAGCAGATAGAATGAAAATATATATATTTCATATATATATGAAAAGATATTTCATATATTTGTGAAAAGATATTTCATATATATATATATGAATGATACCTAGAGAATTTTTGCAAACTTTGTTAAATATGCATCTTCTAATATTAAATCAAGGTAGAGTGATTTTAGATAAAAAGTATGAAGAGTAAATCTTATCTGCCTCACTTTATTTGCAGTCACCATGTTGACATGAATTCATGGTTTGGATAATGAGAAAACATAACCAAAGTGTGAAAATCCATTGATCATCAGATAACATGCTCCAGAGATCACCTAACAGAGAAGCTGCCATGGTGGCTGGGGTTCCAGAGCTTAGGCTTGTCTCCAATCACAAATTCTCTCATGATATCAGTTTTACATATTGAATATCAGTTGTTTAAAGAGCATTGTCCTTGATCTCTTTTTTCCAAATAGGGCATTTAAAGAAGTGATTTCATCCTTTTCCTTTTCCTTTTTTTGTCATGTGAAGAAACAAATGCACAGACAGTTTATGTAATTAGCTGCATACCCAAGTGCTAAAAAAGCAGGACAGGGCTACAGCTTGGACTTCTTGCACTGATCTAAGAATCTTAGAAAGTTATATATATATATATTTTGAGTTTATGGATACAATTACCAGGGCAAAAATTGACACATGGGGAAAATTCATTGTAAACTATGACTAAATGGAATTGAATACAACCATAACTAAGGTTCTTTATGCCAGAAAGAGTTAAGAAGACACATGGGATATTTAGCTCAGGGAAAACAAGGAAATTAAGCAACATACATTGCTAGCTTTATCAGTTTGTTCCTGATTTTTGCAGACAGTGATTTGATAGTAAGAATAAATGAAGTTTTCCTTATAATACCTTGGTTTTGTAGAAGGTGTGTTGTATCTGCACATCCATCTTCTCTAGAAGGCCACTTACATGACTGCTGAACACAATATATTGTTTACAAGCAAATTGCTGAAAATATCTTGTCAAAATTTAATTTCCCCAATTAAGCAATCTTCCAACATCACCAGCATCATTGACTTGCCAATTATTTTTGTTAATAATAAAGTGAAATTTAGGGCAATTAATTTATGTATAGGATGTTTCTAACACCACTAATGATAGCTGGAAATATTAGTTGGTGAGTTTCCAATTTTTTATTGGAACAAATAAGATAGTTTGTTGACTGTCAGTTGGTTTAATGTTCTAATAAACACAATATTTATCTAGAAATGTATGCTTTGTCATTAGTATCCCCAATTCAATTGCATACCAATATAAGAAATGAGATGGAAATTATATAAGGAACCCACCCAAACAAAATCAAGCAAACATTGGCTTAAGAGTTGAAAGAATAGGATCATGAAATGTACTCAGACAATACCTTGCAATAACAGAGAGGAAAGGCTCACCAGTCTAGAGGAATTGCCATGAAAATATCCAGTAATTAATGAAATAAGGAAACCCTGAGTGACCAGAAACAAAAAGGGAGTCTTATAGGAAAAAAAGCAATACAACATAAGATTCCAATAAACACCAGATACCATGGTTACATAGAATCTTTGGCTCCAAAGGGCTGTTACAGATAAATGATATTACTTTAGGAATAGGTATTTAACTGAGTTTGAATATTCACTAATGGGGAGGAGGGAAGATGGTGTCGACGGTTTAGGTTTACACTCACTAGATCTCAGATAGGGGGTGGTTGATTGGGAGCAAGAACAGAGGAGTGTGGTCTTTGCAGGGAGCTTGGGGCACAGGAATATTGGCTCCATCAGTCTGGAGGTGGCTGGAGTGTGAGTTGAGCCATGCAGCATAAAATCATGGGTTCTTTTTGTCCCGGAGGGTAACACAGGGGGTGGGATTCCATCTGTGGGAGAGGGGGCAGGGAGGTTCATGGCCTCACCACTGGACCTGTGAGGGGGTGGTGGGCCCTGATAGTGGGAGGGTCTGATGGGGGTGGAGAGGGTTTCTGTGGGTTTGGTTGCCTGAACCCACAAGTAGTTTACAAGAAAAAAAAATCAGCTGGCAGGAAACAGCTGCTGAAGGGGGGACCTGAGAAATTGCTTACCGGGGTGCAGATGCAAGGGCCAGCAAAGGTAAGTTCCGGCCTATTAAAGGTTCCAAGCTGAATAACAGAGCTCACCCAGGGAAGATAGACAGAGGGAAATAATAGACAGGTTTCCACAAACCTATCTCGGGTCCACTCACAGGAGGGGATGGTCTAGAAGAGGATTCCTTTAAGGTACCTAATTACATCAAAAAATAAATAAAAACATATAGACCTGCTTTGATTGCTAAATTCTACCTCAAAACCTGCAGAGAGAAGGCTGCAAGGCAATTGGTCAATGAACACAGGCTGTGAGGCTCCACAAGCCCCAAAGGGAACTGTGGTTTACCTTTGTTTTTTTTATTTTTTTTATTTTTTATTTTTTGCTGGTTTGTTTGTTTTTAATTACGTGCTGATAGCTCTTTTCTTCTTTGCTGGTCGTCTTAATCCTTGACTTTCCATCCTCTGTGTATAGTGACTGTGTTTACCAACACTATCTCCTCTCCTTCCTTCATCTTTCTACCTTCAGCTTTCTGTCTGGTTCTAATTTTAGACCTTTTTTATTTACTCCCAATTTCACCCTTGTTAATTTCTATCTTGGCTATTATGTTCTCTTTTATCTCTTTCAATTTCTACTAACTTCTTTCTTTCAGCCTATTTGTTATTGGTTCTCTCTCTCACCATTCTGGTCATATAAAATACTCTCTCTATACATATTTTTTTCTCTCTATTTGGAGTAGACACTCCAATTTTCCCCCTATCCCTCTATGCTGCCTACATGAGTTAAATATTCAATTTGCTAAATCTAATAAGGCCCCTCTTCCAACTTTTATCAGTACTATTATTATCCCTTCTCCTTCTTCACCCCTTTCGAATGCTCTGGCCCTAATCTTATTCCTTCAAAGGAACACAGAAAGGGGAAGGGAAACACAGCAAGGGGAAGAAAGTATCAACAAGAAATCTTGACAGACACACAGAATTACAAGTTAGATAAAACTCTAGAGCAAAAAGAGAAGCTAAAGACTTTTCATCCTCTGCATATAGTGATTGTGTTTAACAACACTATCTTCTCTCCTTCCTTCAACTTTCTACCTTCAGCTTTCTGTAGTGGTTCTTATTTCATAACTTTTTTCATTTTGTTCCCAATCTCACCCTTGTAAACTTCTACCTTGAATATTCTGTTTTCTCTTATTTTTTCATTTCATACTAGGTTTTTTTCTTTCAACCTATTCATTATTAGTTCTCTCTCAAATCATTTTGGGCATATAAAATACGCTATATATTTTTTTCTCTCTATTTGGAGTTGGCACTCCAATTTTTCCCCTATCACTCTACACTGCCTACCTGAGTTAAATATTCAATCTGCTAAATCTAATAAGTCCCATCCTCCAACTCTTCTCGATACTATTATTATCCCTTCTCCTTTCCCACCCATTTCAAAAGCTCTGGACCAAATCTTCTTCCTTCAAAGGAACATAGAAAAATCAAGGAAATACAACAAGGGTAAGAAAGTGTCAATGAGAAATCTTATCACACACACAGAATTACAAACTAAATAAAACTCTAGAGCAAGAGAGAAGCTGATCAACTGAAGTAACCCATCAAGATAAAATGATGACCAGAGGGCAACAAAAAATTACAAGCAATACTGAGAAAATGGAAGACATGGACCACCCCAAAAAACAAACCAAAAATCAGGAAGAGAAGCAAAACATAGAACAACTAATCATGGAACACCTTCTGGAAATCAAGGAAGAGATTAAGGATATTAAGAAGACACTGGGAGCACATACTGAAGAAATTGCAAACATACATAAAAAGATAAGAGATATGATGCTGATGAACAGCACAATCCAAGAAATAAAAAAGATGATGGATTCACATAACAGCACATTTGAACAATCAGAAGAAAGGGTTAGTGATTTGGAAGACAGTACATCTGAAATCAAACAGAAAGCAGAAAAGACAGATAAAAGGTAGAAAAAATCTAACCGGGACTTAGGGACTTAACCAACAACACCAAATGCATAAACATATGCATTTTAGGAATCCCAGAAAGAGAAGAGAAGGGAAAAGGAACAAAAAGAGTGTTGAAGGAAATAATGGCTGAAAACGTCCCAAATCTAATGAGGGAGATGAATGTACATATCCAGGAAGCACAGCGCACCCCAAATAGTATAAATCCCAACAGGCCAACACCAAGACACATTCTTGTCAAAATGCCTAATGCTCAAGACAAAGAGAAAATACTCAAGGCAGCAAGAGAAAAGAGAACCATCACATAAAAAGGAAGCACAATAAGATTAAGTGCTGACGTCTCAGCTGAAACCAAGGAAGCAAGAAGACAGTGGTATGACATAGTTAAGACACTGAAAGAAAAAAAATTCCAACCACGAATTCTCTATCCAGCAAAGCTGGCATTGATAAATGATGGAGAGTTCAAAATATTCACAGATAAACAGAAATTAAGGGAATATGCCAACAAGAAACCTGCACTTAAAGAAATACTAAAAGAAGCTCTAAATGATGAAAGGAAAAAACAGGAGAGAGAGAGTTGGAGGAGAGTGTAGCAACAACAATAACGACTCGAATAGAAACAAAAATAACATAGGACATACAGAAACTGAAAGAAAATATGGCAGATGAAAGAAATTCATTGAGAGTAGTGACACTGAATGTTAATGGATTAAACTCTCCAGTCAAGAGACACAGATTGGCACAATTGATAAAGAAATATGACCCATCTATATGTTGTTTACAAGAGACCCACCTTAGGCCCAGGGATTCAAGGAGCCTGAAAGTAAATGGCTGTAAAACAATTTTACAAGCAAATAACCAAAAAAGGGCAGGAGTAGCTATTCTAATATGGGACAAATTATACTTTAAATGCAAAGCAATCGTAAAAGACAAAGATGGACACTATATATTAGTAAAAGGGGTAATCTTTCAAGAAGAAACAACAATCATAAACATTTATGCACCTAATCAGGGTGCCTCCAAATATGTGAGGCAAACACTGCAAAAAATAATTGGAGACATAAATGCTTCCACAATTATAGTAGGGGACTTCAATACACCATTATCACATTAGACAGAACATCTAGCCAGAGAATCAGTAAAGAAACAAAGAACCAGAATAATACATTAGAAGATCAGGACCTAATAGATATATACAGAATGCTGCATCCTAATACAGCGGGATATACATTCTTCTCGAGCGCACATGGATCATACTCCAAGATAGACCACATGCTAGGCCATAGAACAACACTTAATGAGTTCAGAATGATTGAGATTATACAAAGCAACTTTTCTGACCACAATGGAATGAAGTTGGAAATCACTAACGGCCAGAGAACAAGATTAAGTATGAAGATATGGAAATTAAACAACACACTCTTGGAAAAACAGTGGGTCAAAGAGGAAATCTCAAAGGAAATCTGTAACTACCTCAAATCAAATGAAAATGAGAACACAACATATCAAAACCTATGGGATGTGGCCAAAGCAGTACTAAGAGGGAAATTTTTAGCTCTAAGTGCATATATTAAAAAAGAAGAAAGAGCTAAAATTGAAGAATTAACTGCACACCTGAATTGATTGGAAAAACAACAACAATCTATTTCTAAAGGCAGCAGAAAAAC
>PVKH010019013.1:0-14968 GCA_004027955.1 Chaetophractus vellerosus
TTATTTTCTTCCTGGTCACTGACTAAATCCACATCAGCATTTGAGGCCCTTGCCTGTCCTTCTGGCCCTTTGATCTTCAGCAGGCCCATGTTTTTTGCTTTGCTTATTCTTTCCATCAGGTTTAGTGGCCCCTCATATCCTAGCGCTGGCCCTACAGAATGGCCTGGCTTGGCTCTGCCCTTCCAGTCTCCTCACTGTCATTCTAGGCTAAGCAAATCCAGTCATTCCACAATTAAGGTTGGGCTTAAGACAATGTTAACTATTGACCCAAGAGAATTTGCCACCATATCGGATAGGATACACAGGGCATTACCATAATTTACCCAATTTGACCATCACTATAGCCATGTGAACTGACTGAGGCAGGTATTAGAGTTTACTTCTCTATCCAAAGTCCCACAGTTAAATTAAGTAGCATAACTATACCTGAAGGCAAATCTAATGAACACCCTAAAGGACAGCATGCTGAACTCTGTGTCTCCGATGACAATCCTCGGCTTCTTTACCCAGCTTGACAGAAGGTGCTCCTCCTTAGTAGATCCTGGTAGATCCTATTCTGGTAGATCCTAACACTGAGATAACCATGTCTCTTAAATATTGGTGTTTTCTCCTTAAGATTCCAGATTCTATTTTCATTCATTTTCTTTGGCCATTTTTGTTGTCCAACAGTACCATATTAATTTAATAAGTATTTCTGGATACTTTCTAGGCACAATAACTGTGTGTGGGGATCTATAAACTGATTAACAGAGAGAAAGGAAGAATGAAAATTTGCTTAATTTTCTTTACTTTATTACAAAGATGTAGTTTTAAAATATAATAGTACAAGTACTTTAAATGAATTACGTGTTTTATGTGTATATAATTCTACAATATTTCAATCTGTACAAGAGTATACTCCGTGTATTCAAAATGGAGTTGAAACATTTAGTTTTTTAGAGGAGACTATGCCGACCTCACTATAACAAGGAATTTTCATGTTGTTGGTCAAAGTACTGATGTGGCCCATGTTGATCAAAGGAAGAATTCATTTGGTAGAAAGGAAGTCTGTTTCCCCAAATAAATATCTCCCCTCTCTACTCGTAACAAACACTAATTAATAATACCCTGCTGCTTTTCCCTAAGGGAGCAAATCCAAGGGTAAAAGAGAAAGGCTAGTTCCTAATTTCTATTCCCTCATTTCAACCAAAACTTACACATGCAATCATGCTATACCCTTAAAAGTATTACATCAAAGGAGAATCTCTGAAACACTTTTCAATACAGTGTTGGGTTTGTTTCTTCATTCCCAAGTATTTGCAATTCTAAGGATCATCATAATATCAGGTGATGAAAAGAGGAAGAAAAAATTCTGTCTGTATAAATACAATCCTGTCACATAGGAAATCAAAATAATATCAAAGCTCTACATACAGTTTACAAAAAATAAGTGACTTCAAGAATTAATAATGGTTTCCCTAGGGAATTTTATACGAGCCTGCCACATTTCAAAAGCAGAATCAAAGTAAATCTAAGTTCCTATGGAGTTGCAGTACAGGAGAGAGGAAGCACTGTGGTAAGAAGTAAAGGAAATCATATGTAAATAACTTAAAGGTCCCTGTAGGAGGAAACTGACTCAAAAATCACTATGGTAACCGTGAATATTTAGTTAGCAGTCTAGTGACAATCCAAAGAAATTAAAAGTAATAATCTCAGTCACAGAAAGGAATCTCTTTCTATTTTAAAACTACATCTTTGTAGTTATCATTTGAATTCTAGGACCCTTAAAGTAATGCCATCTATCTAACCCTATTCTTCTAAATATTATTAATGTAATTCTCTTCTCTCAACCACTTTTTCAACCATAAGTTTGTTAACCCCGTGATAGCTCAAAGTTTATGTATTTAACTCAAACTCACCTAGAGATTCTGTCCACCAAAGTCTATCATGTTTCCTGACAGAAAATTTTCAGTCTCTTTCTTCAGTTAGAAGTAGAGTGACTGATACTCTTTCCCTGAATAACTGAGGCTCTGTTCTTCTCCCATAAGGGTTTGCAAAGGCAGAAATCTCTGAAGAATAAGCCAGGAACATGGGGGCATCAGAATCACCAGAAATATGTGTTTGAAAGTATAGATACAGCATCCTAAACTCTGAAGTAAAAGCTCTGGTCCCAGATAATAGCTATTATTGAAATACTCCCAAGTGAATTCCAAGGACAATCATGTTTGGGAGGTACTGCTGCTCGAAGCAGTTTTCAGTGCTGCCTCCAAGTGGTGGTTCTTTCTGGCAGTTTTCAACAGCGCCTTGGGGCAACTGCTTTAGATTGAGGCGGCACTTGGACTATGACAGTGAAGTTGGCTCCTGATGGTCACGGCTGGAGAGGTTTCCTAGGTAGCTGCTCTCATCAGAGATGTTCTTTTGGGCTGGCCTCAAAATAATGGAGACCTCCTGCAGGCTGTTGTTTCACAGCCTGCAACTGCCATTAGGGAGCTCTACATCATTCTCTCAAAGCAGGGGAAAGCAGCGTCCCTGCTGAGCATTTCTTGGCATTGATGATCCAAAATTACACTCCTAAAATGAAACTCTTTTTAAGGTTTTTGCTCAAAGCCTCTTTCTGTTTACAGCCTGGTTAACGACATAGAGTATCATGCTGTCCCTCCATTATCTCTCCTTTGCTAGGCCAGGAGACTTGATACTCTATGATTATCTCATAGCTCAGAATGAGTGCCACTTCTCCTTTTGGATACAGGCCCGGGATGCTAGACAGCAGGGCCATATCTCTTTCTTGATATCAGTTGAGTCTAGTTATCTAGGGGACTGGGTAAACGCTCTAAAGTACCCTTATTGTGGCCACATGATTAACGCTAATTTAGCTGGGGCAGGCAATATGGGATGGAAAGCAGGGGAGGAGCTAAGCCAGACAGAAGGGAAAAGGATGGGGGTAGCAGGAGAAAACACATAAAGCTGAAGAAATAAGCAAAGATATGCTGCTAAGGTTCAAGAAGCCGGAAGGAAAGGCTAGATGGTCTCCAGTGATGATGGAGACGCAGGGCCACATTGATATTTGGATGTAGAGGCTGAAGTGTTCACAATATCCTTTAAGAGATGAAGAGGAATTTAAGATATCTTTCAGTTCTAAAATGATTCACTTTTGGACATGATCTGAAATATAACATTTCAGAATATTCTAAAAATTTGGACACTGGTTTCAAAAAGTCACCAGACAAGTGACAATGTAGAAAACCTCAGACTAAGTAGATCTGGTATCTGTCACAAGGAAGACTATTTCCTATTAAAGCTCTACCCCTAATACCTGAACATTATTACTTAAGTAGTATGTTGTAATTGAAGTATGTTTACCTTGGATTGCCTTATTTCACGGGTGGCCTTAAGAATATTATATTTTCCCTTCTTTTATTCTTTGACTTAAATTTATATTTAAAGGATATTTTGAAGGTCTGGTAGCAAATGATTATGCAATGCTTTGCTTAAAATATGCAATTTCCAATTATGGTTAATATTTAGACGCTGAAGTTCCAAATAAACATCTATCTGTAAACATAAGACTTACAAACTAATAGATGAGAAATTCACAAAACAGGTATGCAAATGAACATGAGTACGTATGATGTGATGAGAAAGCCATTTTACCTCTTTGGTCTTCTTCCTCCAATCCAGAAGCCCAGTCTGATCATGAAAAAATATCAGGCAAACCCAAATAGAAAGATATTTTACAAAATATCTGACCAGTTCTCTTAAAAAGTGATCAACATCGGAGTGGATGTAGCTCAATAGTTGAGCACTTGCCTCCCATGTACAAGGTCCCAGGTTCAATCCCCAGTACCTCCTAAAACATAAAAATTTTAAAAAAAAGAAAAAAAGAAGTGACCAACCTGAAAAAAAAGGCAAGACTAAGAAACTGTCACTTAGGAGACTAAGAAGATACCATGACTAACTGCAATATGGGATCCTGAATTGCATTTTGGGAAAGGAAAAAAAAAGCATTAGGGGGCCGGCTCGATAGCCCAGTGGATAGGGCGCCGGCATACCACATGGGAGGCCCCAGGTTCGATTCCCGGGGACCTCTCCTAGCGGGCAGACCACCTTGAGAATGGCAAGCCGCCATGGGCGGGCCGGAGCCACCGTGGGCAGGGCAAGAAGCTGCCACGGACAGGGCAAGAGCCGCCATGGGCAGGGCAGGTCGCCTGCGGATGGAGCGCAGCCAGCCACCCGCGAACTGAATCAAGCGCCGGCCGTGAAGGGACGCAGAGACCGCCCACAAGCGGGGAAAGCCGCGCCTGCGCAGTGACCACTCTCGGCGCATCGCCGCAGCGGGGGGAAGGGGAGATATGTAATAAAATAAATAAATCTTTAAAAAAAAAAAAGCATTAATGGTAAAACTAATGAGATATGAATAAAACTGTGGCTTAGTAATAATAATGTAATGTTGATTTCTTAATTTTGATAAGCACTGGTTAAATAGTTCCTGCAATTTTTAGCATAAATTTGAAGTTATTCCGAAATAAAAAGTGTTTAAGAGAGCATATGAGACTTTGCTTCTATTTATTATAGATTATATAATTAGGACACACACTCACAATGATGAAAACTGAAAAACTGGACAAAATACACATTTGATAGTTATCAAGATAATGAAGGAAAACCATCCCAATATTAAAACAACAACAACAACAAAAACCTTCTAGAGCATTGTGACAGCTTTTGTCCCATGGGCATTTCCCTATCTAGAAGACATGGCTCAGAGAGTGAGAGGCACTTTTGACAGCCTTGCTGTACTAGGAGGACAAACATTAGATTCCAGGGATTGGATGGGTAGAACGTTGATAAATCCCACAGACTTTGGTTGGGACTTCAAACACAGGCATTTTAGGAATGAGGGTAAACTGGGACTAAAACAGCCCTCATAGGTTACAGCATAGCTTTGAGTTATCTAAGTGTCTATTTTAGTTATTTGGCTGCTAAAACAAATACAATGCAATGAGTTGGCTTAAACAATGGGCTCATGGATTTGAGGCTAAGTCCAATATTGAGGTATCGGAATGTTATATTTTCTCCCTGAAGACCATAGTATTCTGGAGCTGGATCCCAGCTACCTTTGGTGCTTGGCTTTTCCATCACATGGCAATGCCATGAAAGAATGGTTTATCTCTTCTGGGTTCCACTGACTTCTAGCTTTTGACTGCTCCCTGTGGTGTCTCTCTTTCCATATGCAATTCCCTTTGCTTATAAGGACTTCATCCATATTGGACTAAGGCCCAACCTCATTCCGTTTGGGCACACCTTAACTAATAACATCTTCATAGGTCCTATTTACAAATAGATTCACACTCATAGGACCAAGGGTGGGACCTGAACATGCCTTTTGTGGGGGACATGATTCAATTCTCAACACTCACCCTCTCGACCCCAAAAAGACATATTCTTCACACATGCAGAACACATGGATTCCATCACAATATCTCAAGTCATTTCAGTAACAAAGCTAATTACAAAGTCTCATCAAAATCAGTTATGGATGTATTCCATTTGGGGGCAAAATTCCTCTGTCTGTAGACCTGTGAAACCTAGAAAACAAGTTATTTGCTTCCAATATACAATGTTGGTACAAGCATTGGATAAACATTTCCACTTCAGAAGGGAGAAACTGGAAAGAAAACAGGGGTCACAGATCCCAAACAAGTTCAAAAACCAGCAGTGTAAGTTACACTAAATCTCATGGTCTAAGAGTCATCTGTGAATCAATGTTTTGTCCTCTGGACCTGATGGAGTGGCAGCCTCACCTCTTCCAAACATTTGCACAGAGGCCATCCATGCCCCCCCCCACTGCCCCACCATCAGAGCATGGGGTAGTGACGCTCTTTGTGAACAATGGGTCTTACAGACTGCCCCCTCTAAGTCCTAAGCAGATGACCTGCCCTTCCAAGTGCTCCTTCCAAATGGGTGGGCCTGCTCTCTTGGCCTGAGGAAATCTCTGCAGACCTCATCTCTCACAGTTCTGCCCTTGAAATCACTTTTCCTTTAATTTATCAGTTTTCTGTCCCTTTTAGTCCACAAGCTGGCAGTGGTTCTACTCACATAAATTTTGCAAAAACCTTGTCAGCTTGTGGCAGATCATTATCTACTGATCCTTACTGGATAACTGCATTTCCAATCCCAAATTCCACTTCCATGTCTGATTGGATCCATTTCAGCTACACCCTTTTCAGCAAAGCGTTCTTAAGTTAAATCCAACATGGAGCCCTGTCCTCTAGGGATTCCCAAAAGTTCAGGGAGGACCCTGATAAAAAGCCACTTCTTGTCCTACTCTCAAAAGATGCTACCTGGATAGGCTGAGAATTTTCAAAATCATCAATTTTTGGTTCCTTTCTGCCTAAGAGTATAACTCTCAGCTCATCCCTTTCCCCTCACATTTTACTATAAGCTGCAAAGAGAAATCTTCCACACTTAGCTTGGAAATCTCCTCAGCTAAATATCCAAGTTCATAGCTTTAAAGCTCTGCCTTCCATCCAACATCAGAACCCAATTTCACCAAGTTCTCTGCCACTTCATAACAAAGATTGCCTTTCCTTCACTATTTAATAACACATTCATCAATTCTAAGACCTCGTCAGAAATCCTTTAATGTCTATATTTATAACAACCATCTCTTCAAAGCAATCTGGGCTTTTTTTTTTTTTAAATCAAGTGCCTCACAAGTCTTCCAACTTCTACCCATTACTCAATTCCATAGCTGTTTCCACATTTTTAGGCATTTGAAGTAGTAACAACCCATTTTCCAGTACCAAAAAACTTAGTTTCCTGGCTGCTAATACAAATACAATATAATGGTTTAGCTTAAACAATTAGAATTTTTTGCTCATAGTTTTGAAGCTAGGAGAAGTCCAAAATCAAGGTGGCAGCAAGGCAATGCTTTCTCCCTGAACTCTGGTATTCTGGATCTGGATGCCAGCAATCCTTGGTTCCTATCACATGGCACATGGCACATGCCAATGCACATGGGCAGCAGCTTCTCCTTTCTCTTCTGAGTTCTGTTGACTCTCAGCTTCTGGCTGCTCCCCATGACTTCTCTCTTTCTGAATCCAATTTTCTTTGTTTATAAGGGCTTCAGCCCTATTGGAGTAAGGCCCACCCACATTCAGTTTGGGCACACCTTAACTAGTAACATCTTCAAACTTCTTATTTACAAATGGGTTCAGATCTTCAGGACCAGGGTTGGGACTTGAACATGCCTTTTGTGGGGGGCATGATTCAATTATCAACAGTGCCCCAGAAACTGGAATCCCTGACATTGGATTGAGATTATCTAGACTGCTATTGCCTGATGAAAGCATAAGAACACCTTATGTTGAAGATAATGTCATCCTTAGCCTCAAGTTATTTCTATGAATACTCTTTAAAATACATCTTTTGGCATAAAAAGATAAGCATAAGGAAGATTCAACAGAAGAAACAAATCCAATATATACACAAAGGTCAGATATCAGAATTATCAAACAAGAACTCTAAAATCATAACTATTTTATGCTTAAGGAGATAGAAAAGAAGAAGATTGAGATTTTCTATATAAAACCGGAAACTCTAAAGTTCTTTTTACAAATGAACCAAAGAGAAGTTCTAAAACTGAAAACATTTTAAAATGAAATTAAGAATCCTAAGAATAATTTCAACAGTAGATTTAACATAGCTGAAGAGAGAACTAGTAAACTGAAAGTAAGCCAGAATAAAATATCTAGACTTAAGGACAGAAAATCAATAGGATGGAAACTATAGAAAAGAAGGTAAGGGACATAGTGTATATAATGAAAAGTTCCAAAATGTTTTTAATTGGAGTTATAGACAGAATGGGCCATAGCAATTTTTGGAGAGGTAATGGGTAAATTAACCCTGGAACTAATAAAAGACATCATTCCTCAGATATAACAAAGCAAACAAATCTAAATGAAGATAGTAATCTAGAGCAGAGCTGTATAATAGCAAGTTCTGCAATGATGAAAATGTTCTATTCTGTGCAGCCCAATATGGTAGCTTCTAGCCACACGTGGCTACCAAGCACTTGAAATGTGGTTAATGCAACTGGCAACTCAATTTTGTCTTAATTTTAACTAATTTAAATTTAAATAGCCACATATAGCTAGTAGCTTTTGTATTGGACAGTGCAGATCTGGAGCATCATAATAAATCTACTGTAAACCAAAGACCAAGATAAATTCTTTAAAGAAATCAGAGGGGAAAAAACCTTCAAAAACAACTATTAGGAAACTACTTCCTCTATATAAACAATGGAAGCTAAAAGATAATAAAATGCACTAAAAGAAAATAACTGCCATTCTAGAATCCTATAGTCAATAAAAATATTCTTCAAGAATGGAGATGAATTCTTTAACATACCTAGTTTAACACATGAGCTCTACTGGAGATGAATTTACATATTTGTCTTGAAACTTTTGCAATATTGTGTTTTTGCTAGTTTTCTGTTTTCTGAGAAGTCATTGTCTAAAAGTATCTCTGCCCACTCATACAGGGGGCTTTATTGCTTTCTGTACACATTCTGTTTTGCTTTTACAAGATGATGCTGTATTTACTGACTTATATGTTTATTTCTCTTACCTGACTGTCATTTTTCTGGGAAGTTTTAGACACAAGCACTTAATAATTAAATTTCAGTTGGTATCCAAAAGTACATCATGTTAAGACTTAAAGCTAATGAAATAAAGACATTTATTTCACAGTCACTTGTCTAGGGGCTTGTCGGTGACAAGTACCCAAAGCTTATAGAAAATTCCTAAATATTATATTGTATGTGACATCCACAATGATATTACTTTAGATCTGAAAGATGTCTTAGAACAATTTATGTATTGAACTAATTCATATGTTCAAGAAATTCAATCACAGAGAGATTAAGTGATTTGAGAAGGTTCCCCAAGATTAGAACCAAGACAAGAACCCAAGTCTTCTGATTCTCATGTAGATTCTTCTATACCATGATGTCTTCAGAACTCCGACTTTCTACTTATACTGGGTACAGCATCGCTATGTCTCCTCCAAGCCATTTGCAAGTTTAGCAATGACCAACTTTATCAGTTTCAAACTACCAACTTCCATTCTTTACTAGAGTAGTAGAAGAGACGTTAGTTTAAGAATCATGGGACCTGTTTTAGCTCTGCTGTCTTTTGAGCTGGGAGTCTTGGAGAATATTATCTACCTTCAAGGTGCCTGTTTATTCTGGGGCCATTTCCAATAACTCTTTCATAAAGTAAAGTTATAAAATGAAGTGTATACCATAGGAGAGGTCTGAAATTCATTCTTATTCTCAGATCCTATCATTCTACTTCAAATACTTTAAATTGCTTTCTGTTTCTCACCTCATCCACTTCCCAAGTAGAGACAAATAGATTTAAAGAAACATATCACAAAGTTGAATATGTTGTTCTTCACAGTCATCATAAATGAATAGCACTTAGTGAATGTCTTCTAGGAGTGTTAACAATAGAGCTAGTTAAACAAGCTAACACCTCTGTTAATTCCATGTTGGCAGGTTAAACTGGTCTAAAGGACAAGGTAGGGAGACCACGGTTTGGGGACGCACATGTACACATACTTTACATTTCTATCTGGGACTTTTTGCAATTTTGTCCAGCCACTTTTTGAATTGGAATCAGTTTGTAAAAGGTAAAAGGAAATTTTATAAATATTAGATAATTATAAGTCCTAGATAAACCCTGGGACCAGGAAGAAAATAATAATTTTTAAAAATCAGCTCAAATATATTCTCTCTATGCTCCCCAGCTACATCCATATCCTCAGGCCAGTCTGGCCAGGATTGGATGCCTCTGGGCACAAAGCAGGTTGAACTGATGCTTGTCTCCTTGTCATTTAGCAGATTGAGATATCTGCTGAGAATGCCATTTGGACTTTTTTCCATAATTTTGTTTTTGCATGTGGAATTAGAAATATAGTGAAGGACTGGTATACATTCATAGAACAACAGTTCCAAAAGGGAGTCTGATAGATTTACATCAAAAACTTTCCCCCAGAATGTCTAAAGAAATAAACCTAGATGGGTTAAGGTGGGCATGAAAGAATGTGAATACTGATTTTCTGAAAACATTAATATAAGAGGATACCAGCTTCAGATGTATGGACCAGTGAGGAGACACTATCAGACTGGAGTTTAAAAGCAGGTAGGCATAAGCAAGTAGGATGAAATGAACCAGACCACGTGTACAAAAGGTTGAAAGTTTAGGGAAATATAATAAATAGGTATTGGGGAATCCAAGAGAGTCACTGAGTTAAGGTTTGCATATTTTGGAGGAGAATAATGATAATAATAAGAGCAACATCAACAAAAGAGTTAATGCCAGTGAAGCACGTAGTACATGACAGCCCTGCTCTAAAACTTTAAATATAATAATCCGTTTAATTTTCTTTACAATCAAATAAGATAATAACTATTATCAGTGTTCCCAATTTATGGGAAAGGAAACAGAGGCACAGAAAATTTAAGTACTGGATCAAGATCACAGCTATAAAAGGTGAATTCAGGGTTTGAATCTGTGAATGAATCAATGAGTGAATCTAAAATCTTAAGCACAGAGTAAAAGACAATGCAGAGAAGCAGAACACATTTAGATTATGCAAATGACTTCACTTGCATATAATTGTGACCTTACGATTTCTTTCACATTACCATTCAGCAAAACCTGACTCAAAGGCAAGTACCCCACTGTCGTTCTCTTGTGGTGACAGCAGAAAGCCATCCAAAGACAGGCAGAATTCCCTTGCGGTAACTTTTATTTGGGTCTTTTGTGAGGATTACATTTCTTCACAAAGTCACCCCTGTCATCTCCATCTTCAGGCCAGAGTACACAGAAGTCTAAGGCTTCCTTTAAGTTCTCCATCATTCTCTAATCATCCACAATCCTCATTGTCAGGAAATTCTCTTTATATGTAAAATTAATCACTGACTTTCCAAGTTAAATCCATTTCCTCGTCTCTGATCTTTATTGGAGATGGGAGACACATTCTTGATGACAGTAGTTAAAATTCTAATCACCTTGGGTTTTTCTTTTTTATTTAATAACTCATTTAAATGTACTTCTGCTAAATCCCTTTTAAAAATCTCCCTGACATTAATTATAGATATATCCCAGTCTTTCTGACAGGCCTATTTTGCCATCGTAAATGTACTCACAGTAAGTGTTCTTCTCTTACCTCCCCATTTTCTAAGGGGTGTATCTTGGAATAAAATGAGGTGCAGATGACCTCGTCGTCTTTGGAGTATGAGGGGGGTCCGGTGCGGGGATAAATATTGTAGCGGGTCAGGCACTCCGTGTCGGTCACAGCGTGGTACTGCCATGGCTTGTACTCAACACCATCAAGTGAGCGTTCCAAAATCCAGTTTCCCGGCCGAGGGGAGTTAGCTGCTTTCACAATCACGTACGCAATCTGGAACACCTGGGGGTAAAGCAACGACAAAAGCACAACCTTTCATTCTAAAGTATTGCCATTTTGCATCAGATATAGGCTAAATGCTACAGTCAATGTTATTTCAGATTTTATTCTATAACCAACCCCATTATGTTCTTGAAAATGATTTCACTCTTACACGCTTGTATTAAATAACTTTTTGCTAAGAAGAGATGTGTCATTTAGACTGACAGCCAGGGCTTTAAAAGAAATAGGCTGAGATTGGACCTTAATACTCTAACAATTCATTGACATCATTTCATCTCATTTTTTAAAGTTCCATTATAGCCATGATCCCCAAAAGCATTTGCTACATACTATTTACACACCTTACTGTGTTAGGAATGGTAAGATTGAATTGGAAATTCCATGTGTGGATATGCTTGATAATAGAAAACAGTTTTACTTATATAATTAATCTTCAGAAAAATTGTGATGTTTACATGGAGTTAGTTTGGTGCAGCAAAAGTAAAGGGGGCTTTGGAGGGACGGTCCTGTGTTCAACTTGTAGTTCCAGCATTTATGTTGTAACTCAGAGCAGATTATTTTAATTTTCCAACTCTTGGCTTCCTTTTCTAGGAATTAAGGTCAATAATAAAAGTATACCACAGAGACACAGTTTGGATTAAATGAGAAAATAGATGCAGAGGACTTGGTATAGGCCTTAGCAGTAAATAATAAGTGTCAGTTCCTCTACACCCCCAGATAGAAAAAAAATGGGAAATTCCAATGACCCGCAGACAACTGATTGAAACAGGAATATATTAAATCAAGGGTTTCTGTTTTGTACCAGCTAAAAGGTAAACATGTGTAAAGAAAGGGGAAATGAAAAAAGGAGCATGAAGTTACTATAAGTCAGTGGAGTGACAGTGGGGGGGGGGGAATGTGGCAATCCTCTATGTTTAAATCTTCACAGAATCTGAAGATGTAAAAAGAAAAGGAATATTCCGGATATTTAGTGATAGCGTGTATACGTGTCTTTATCCATGGCAGTCCAAAAGTCAAGAGAGACCAAGAATAATGCACAGCCATTACTGAGTGACAAGTGTGTACATATCTATGTGGGAAAATACAAACTGGTTTAAATTACAGTTCTTGCCCTCCATGGGTTGATAATATATTGGAATAATGAGAACTATGAAAAGTAAACCAATGGAAAGCAAGATGATATGTTTTGGTTAGAAAATGCATAAGATATGGGGAGATGGACAGCTGTAAGCCCTCGGTTGTTGGGGTCAGGAGAGGGGCACAAGTAGGAGGATAGACCTGTTATTATGTGATCAAAGGGCCTGCTGAGCCCCAGAGGAAATTAGGAAAAGAAGGTGCCAGAAATAAACTATATCGGCTTCATAGTTTTGACATGGGATCGTCACCAACATTGTATTGTGTCTGTGGCACACTCTAAGGGACTGAATTTAAAAATATGAAAAGTCCGACTATAAGGGGCCTAACACAGATGGTTCCAATTCTGGTCCTTTGCAAACTTTACTAAAATACAGGCACACCTGTATGCAGTGAGGGCAAAACCATGAGCCATTGAGTGACAGAAAACTGAACTGGTAGTTGCCTTATAGGCACAGGTGTGGAAGAACTGGTGATTAAAATACTGTTGATCAATCACTGCTGCCCAGCCTTCCAAATGCCTCCTCTCCCCTAAGACCAGCTGAAACCCCAGCAGAGCCTGGAAGAGCCAAGACATTTGTTCCGATTCATCTGGGCTTCAACCATTCTGTTTTATGGAATATCACTTCAGGTGGGAAACATGAATTTATATTTACAGAGGGATACAGATAAGTGTAATTGCAACTATACACATGTCTATGGATGTGCATGGAAATGTTTGAATATGCTTAGGCATTTGGGGGAAGGACAAACATGAAAGTTTTATAGCTATTACCTCTGAGGTTTGGGAATGAGGAGTCAAGTAGGGAAAGAGGAGGGATTTTACTTTTCATACTATATTATATATATTATGTCAAATTTTAATCATTTTTTCAAATTTTGTATTATAAAAATAATATTTTAAGTAAAGAAAAATTAAAGGAAAAGAATATGAACAAAAGAGCAAGGGTATGAGTTAGATGGAATATACTCCATCAACCATCAGTATCCAAAATATTGGCTATTGCCACATTTTTAGGAGTTTTTAGGAATTATTTCGTTCAGATACTTCATAGTCAACAACTGCTGTGATTTTCTCACCCACATGGAACTTATTTATAAAGAAATTTTCTAAGGAACATACCAGCTGATTAATCTAATAGAACACACAGTGAGAGTTGTCTCTAGTAAAAAATATGAAACACTTTGGTCCTAATTGCAGGTAATCCTAAAGTATTACAGACAAGCTCTATGAGATGATAAAGAATACTAATAACCAAATTGTGAGCTCCTAGAAGGCAGAGGCTATAGCTTTTATATCCTCAAAGGCACTACAATTCTCATTACAATTCTTTTAAAATAGTGGGCATTTAATATTTATTATATTTACTTGAATAACCAAATCTTCATTGTATCAAGCTTCCATGTTACTTCTATTGATTTAACACAGATCTTTTCTTATTGTTAAAGCTTGAATATTAGTCAACACCAGCATATTTGCAACTCTCAACTGTACTTTGTCATTTACAGGAAATAAGACATACATTGCTTGGGTTGTGTGTCTTATTATGTCTTTATGAGCTGAGAAAGTCACTTAAACTCTTTTACCTTCTGTTTCCCAATCTTTCTTTTTCCAAAGACAAAATTATAGAAGAGACAATGAGATAATGAATTTAAAACATTTGCATGCTCTTTAGAAGAGGGAACCTATAAAATATTTTAAATTAGCATCATTACTTCCAGAAAAAAATCATAGAGATATTTTTAAAGATAGAAAACAAAGAGGGAAATGGCAAAGCATATTAGAAATTGCAGGTATCCAATAAGAAAAATAAAGATACCCTGAGGTTATGGGTAAAGAATCTTGTTTAGAAATCAGCTCAGCAAATAAATATAGGAGAGGCCAAATCCTCTTGGAGCTACAGTGCGGATTTATGACTTAGGAGCTTCCGTGTTGGCTCTGGAATAATAGATAAAAATCAATGAAATAAAATTCTACTAGAAATCCCACAGATGCTTTCTATAATTCAATATGACAGCCAGCATTAGGTGACATGGAAAAGGAGTCACTGCCTTAGAGAATATTAGAGGAATCCCATTTCCAAACAATACTCTCTTACACTTACTTCTTATGGATTCTTTCATATCCTATGCAGAATTAATTAAATTAGCTGACACACAGTATTTTGAATAAACTTTTAAAAATATGGTAAACAGCATTATTGGGAAACACAATGAATACTAGAAGTGCTGTTTGATGACTTCAGAGGATGACTGAAAATTTTAACTGATTTTTCTAAGTACTACAAAATTGTAATAGTACTGATAGAATAATTCTCTAAATCTAATGTATCCGTTATTTAATTCTCCAGTGTGCTTATGTTACTTATCTTAACTA
>PVKH010019014.1:0-14972 GCA_004027955.1 Chaetophractus vellerosus
ATCTTTCATTAGTGTGGGTACATTTATTACAATTGATGAAGTCATATTGAAGCATTCCTATTAACCATGGACTGTAGTTTACATCATAGTTTACACATTGCCCCACACAATATTATAGGTTTTCACAAAATGTATAATGGCTTGAATCCATCATTGCAATGTCATGAGGACAATTCCAATGTCCCAAAAATGCCCCCATGTTAAACCTATTCTTCTTTCTCCCTCTCCCTGAACCTCTGGTGGTCACTGCCTTTATATCAGTGATACATCTAAAAATGAATCTTAATCACAACATCAGAGAATAAGTTGCCCTGTGACAAGCTTATGATTTATGCTAAAAAATATGTCAAGAAAAAATGACACCAGTCAGTAGGGAGAATTGAAAGAGAGATTTTATCTGGGAAGACAAAAAGCCAAGTAGGAAACAAAGCTAAGCAGGGAGAAGACATCTTTCTGGCAAATCATCTCTAACCACAAACACAAAATATCACTAGATGAATGTAAAGCCTCTGATGTTCTAAGAACAGACATAGCAACAACAAACATTAATGGAGACTGGCTTCCGACTACATTAATATAAACTTTTGCACTAAATTTGTAGCAGAATAAATGATGTGCTTATCTCCAGGTGTGTGTCTGTGTGTGTGTGTGTGTGTATGTGTGTATCTATATTCAGTAATTATAGCCTTAAACTACATGCCCAAATTTCAACAAAACATTGGGAGGGATACAAACAAAAAAGAAAATGCAGTCTGAAAAGACAAAGCAATTATGAGAACCAGGCTGATATATGACATAGATACTGGAACTAATAGGGCATTTAAAATAACTACAATTATTATGGTAAATTTTCAAATGGAAAAAATTTTAACATGCAGTATCAGATAGGTAATTTCAATATCAGATACTTCTCCCACTATGAACCAAGACAGAAAAGAATTGGCTGGCCCTTGCCACAGGTGTCCAAGCAAATTTCATTTTATAATTGAGTACCTTTGCATGTTGCCCTTGATAAGGAAGGTTATCTTGTAAGATAAAGGAATTGTTATCTTGCAATTGGAAAGGGTCTGGAAAAGACAGGGGACTTCTTTCTGCTTGTCTTTCAGGAAGAAACCTGTCATTACAATTTTCTCACAAACTTCTGGACAGTACTGGTACAATCTTTGAAGGTGAACAGTGAAAGTCTATCAAACCTATCCTGGATTACATTAAATAACTATTAATAATAATAATACTTTATTTTAAATGAAAAATATAGGACCAAGCTTAAAAGTGCTGCCAAGGGAGGATGCTATTATATCCAACATAAAACACAAATTCCCAGAACAAAAGTAATGTAGAAAACAGAAATTTTGATGAAAAATAAAAACAAACTTACTTAGTAGATACCTGTAGAATATTACACAAATAAAACTGCATAATACATAGATAAAAAATATATATATTGAAATTGAACAATTAAAATAAATTAAAAATCAATAAAATGTAGTTAGAGAAATTACAAATATGCAGACTTCTAGATTCACCATGGGCCAAAGGAGGAATATAAAAAGAAATTAGAAAGATAGTGTTTCGGTCAGCCACAGGCGTGCCTTTTGAAATATACCAAAGATTGGTCGGTCTTTATAAAGGGTATTTATTTGGGGTAGAAGCTTACAGTTATCAGGCCACAAAGCATAAATTTCTTCCCATACCAAAGTCCACGTGTTGGAGCAAGATGGCTGCCGATGTCTGCAAGGGCTCAGGCCTTTGGGTTCCTCTGTTTCCAGGGCTGCGTTTCTCTCTGGGATTAGTTTCTGCTTCCACCACAAGTTCAGCTGTAGACCATGAGACTCTCTGCGTTGCGTCTCTCCACAAGGCCAGTTGTAGACTCTCCAGCGATCGGCTCACTCCAACATCAGAACTGCTTCTCAAATCTACTTCTCCAAATCTCTTCTCTAAATCTCTTTTCTCAATCTGCTTGCTTTTCTCAATCTGCTTTCTCTGCTGCCTCTTGTCTAGCCTTTTATACTTGAGACCATGCCCACCGAGGGATGGGACTCAATGTCTCACTGACGTGGCAGTTAACGCCCTACTCATAACTTAATCATGCCCAGATGAACAGATTAGTTTACAAGAATAATCCAATCTGTATTTTTGGAATTCACGATTAAATAAAACTCTGAAACCATTACAGATAGGTTGTATTGTAAGCACCCGTGAATAAATAGCATACAAAAATTAATGCAATGAAGTGACATTAGTGACAATGGAAAAGTGAGGACCTCTGAAAATTCCCTCCCCGATCAAATGAATGAGAAAACTAGCAAAAATTATTAGAGTCAACTGTTCCAGAGCACTGGACATTAACTAAAGGCTTGTAGCATACTGGTGAGTATTCAAGAAATATGGCTGAATCTTGTAATTACAGAGATCTTTGTGGCATTTTCACTTACCATAGCCCCTTCTGCTGTTAGTTTTGAAAGAGTTTAGTTTGATGTAGAATTCTTGCTTGGCATTTTTTTTTCTTTCAACACTTTATACCATACCACTGCCTTCTCGCCTCCATGATTTTTGTTGAGTATAAGCCCTTAATCTTATTTAGGCTACCTTACACACGGATAAATTGCTTCTCTCTTGCTGCTCTTTGTACTTGGCACTCAGCAGTTTAACTATAATGTTTCTCGGTGTGGAACTTTTTTGGTTTATCCTATTGGGATTTTGTTGAACTTCTTAGATGTGTATATTCATGTCTTCCATTATATTTGGGAAATTTTCAACCATTATCTTTTCACATATGATTTCTACCTTTTCCTCTCTTTTTCCCTTTTTGGGACACCATTTATGTATATTTTGCATTGGTATGCTTCATGATGTCCACAGGTTTCTCATGCTCAGTTCACTATTTCTTCTTCTCTTTTACTTTCTGTTTCTCAGACTGATAAATTTCATTTGTCCTCTCTCAAGTTCACTGATTTTTCCTTCTGCTAGCTCTGGGTCTGCTGTTAACACCCTCTAAGGAATTTTTTATTTCCGTTAATACGGTTTTCAGCTCCTGTATTTCTATTTGATTTATTCATATGATATCTATCTCTTTATTGAAATTCTCATTTTGTTCATATATTATTTCCCTGATTTTCATTCTTTCTTTGTCACTGTTTTCCTTTGACTCTGTGAGCATTTTTCAGACAATTCCTTTTTATAGTCTTCGTCTGATATGTTCAAATTCTGGGCTTCCCCAGTGATGGTGTCTGTTGGTTGATTTTGTTCCTTTGTATGGGCCATCATTTCCTTTCTCTTTGTATGTCTTGTGATTTTTTTTTTTTGCTACACATTGGACATGTGAATATTTTGCTGTGTTAAATCTAGAAATGTAGTACCTGAACCATCTATTCCTTATGCTTGCATCCCAGCTGGGCTATGATAGAGATTTCCTTGAATTTAGGGGCTGACCAAAACAAACAAACCAAAGGAAAACCATTTTCCCAGCTTGAAGACTAGCTCTATGTGAGTACTCTCTTTCAGAGCTTAATAAGATTTACAGTGAGCCCAAACATCAACCCAAGACAAAAAACAGGGTCATCTCCAGTCTTTTTTGATCATGTGTCTTATTCTGAGCATGCGTGTGTAGTCTTATAAATTCCACTGTTAACAGAAATATTCTGAAAGGCCCTCTTTATCAAGGAAATCTTCACTCTTTCCTCCTGGTCTCAGGTTCTATGTTGTATGTCTTAAGGTGGCAAATCTTATGTTGCAGTCAGTTGAGTTATTTTGTTTGTTCTGTTTTGTTTTGTTTCTTAGGGTGGTGCCAGGGATTGAACCTGGGACCTCAAACATGTGAAACAGGTACTGAACCACTGAGCTACATCCCTTCCTCAGCAGTTGAGGTTTTATTGACTTCTTGTAGTATTTCAGCTGCCCTGCAGGACTCATCTATGTGCAGAAGAAGTTGTGGGACTGATGAAACAGAGAGGAGTGCGCTGGTTCAGTCATTTATGTTGCCACCAGATGCTTTGTACAAACATACAGATAACCCAATATATGCATAAGGGTTATTCTGCTCACTCCAGAACCTTGAACAGGGACCTGCACTAGGAGTATAGCAACCTATACTGGCTCCTCACCAAGCTTACAAAGGTTTGGGGGACAGGCCAGGAAATGCACCATGAGGTTTTCCCACCATTTTTAATTTTCTTTTTCTTGATTTTGAACTTTCCCAGTTAATGCAACCTTAAAACTGTTTTCCATATCCCTTAGAAAGAAGTCTCTGCCACTTTTTGCTTGTTGCTAAAAAATTGTGTGGGTAGACAGGACCCTGGGGCATCTCACTCTACCATCTTGCTTTTTCTCTGGCTTCAATAAATTGTGAAAGATTGAAATCATAAATGATAGTCATAAATTTATACTATTAACTTTAAGTCCCACAGTATCTACAAAGAAAACATCTGAAAAATATATACAGAAGGAAATGAGAGGGGATTAAAAGGTTATACGACAAAAAAAATAATATGAAAGTATGCATTAACAGAAGAAATGAGAGACAAAAAAAAAAGAACTAAGAATGTTGTGGACTAAATCATATTACGCACAAAAGGTATGTTCAGTTCCTTTACTCCAGTCCTGTTGGTGTGAGGACATTTGTAAATAGGACCTTTGAAGATGTTACTAATTAAGGTGTGTCCAAACTGAACAAGGGTGGGTTTTAATTGAATATGGCTTAAGTCCTTATAAACAATGGAAATTGGACAGAAAAAGAAGCCACAAGTAGACGGAAGCTGGAAGGAAATCATGGCCCAACCAAAGAAAGAGGAAAAACATAGAGAAAACATCAATGAGGAAGATAATACTGTGGACATATTGGACAAAGACTTTAAAAAAATAATCTTCAATATGTTCAAGCAGATGAAGGAAAATGAAATATGTTCAAGCAGATAAAGGAACTAAGCAGAACTACTTGAGTTGAAGACCACAATAACTGAAATGAAAAATTCCCTGGGAAGTTCAACAGAAGATTAGCAATTTCAGAAGAATGAATCAATGAAACTGAAGACAAGACATTTGAAATGATCCCAGTTCAGGATCAGAAAGGAAAAAATAATTATAAAAATTGAAACTAACCTAAGAGACTTTTGGGACACCATCAAGCATACCAATATATGAATAATGGGGTCTCAGGAAAAGAAAAAAAATGGGTCAGAGGGAATATAAAAAGGAATAAAGGCAGGAAACTTCTCAAATTTAACAAAAAGACATGAATACGCACATTCAAGAATCCCAAACCCCAAACAGGATAAATTCAAAGAGAACCATACACAGACACAAACTGGCCACTGCAAAAAGACAAGTCATTTCTGAAAGCTGCAAAAGTGAAACAAGGTGTATGTATAATGGTGTCTCAATTAGATTAATTGCCTATTTCTCATCAGAAATCATGGAGCCTTTTATTAGCAGTGGCCATGATATTCTTTTATAAAGACCACTACATTTTCCAATAACAAAATTCATGAAAACCAAATACAACAGTGTATCCCTGATTGAGCCTGGAACAGGAAATGAACATTAGTGAAAAAATTTGGTTAAGTATAAATAAAGTCTGGATTTAGTTAATATTAATGTACTGATATAAATTTCTTAGCTTGACAAATATCCCGTGGTTATGTAAGATGCAATTGGGTGAAAGCTACACAAGAATTTTCTGAATTGTCTCAGCAATGTTCCTATAAGTTTAAAATTATTCAATAATAAAAATTTATTCAATAAAAAAAAGACATTTCCATAAGCATTGCCATGTGATGTAAAAGCCAAGAAACCCCAAAGATTGCTGGCCATCCAGAAGATAGTGACTCTGGGAGAAAACAAGTCTTCTAGCATTTGAAACCAGAAGCCAGTATATTCCAGTTGTTAAATCAACTATTGCATGATATTTGTTTTAGCATCTAGGTAACTAAAATAAAGAATTACAAAGACCAAATATCAAAAGAGTCAGTAATCAAAACAATGTAGTACTGGCACAAGGATAGATATATAGACCAATGGAATCGAACTGAGAGTTTAAAATTAGCCTTTACATCTATGGCCAATTAAATTTTGACAAGGGTGCCATGCCCCCACAATGGGGAAAGTCTCATCAATATATGGTGCTGTGAAACTGGACAATCCACTTGCAAAAGAGTTAAGGAGGACTACGGCTTCACATAATAGATAAAAAGTTAACTCAAATTGTATCAAAGACCTAAATATAAGAACCTCAACTGGCCAGAGCCAGATCTTTCGCCACCGCCTCCTCCGGGGCCGGGCCCCTCAGTGTTGTCACTGTGCATTCCTCGCCCCCCCCCCCAATCCCCCCATGTCTTCCCAGAAGACAATCAAACAGCGCCGCACCGGACTCATCCGAAAGCAGCATCCTACCAAAATATTGGTGATATTAGAATGATACAAGGGTGAGAAGCAGCCTCCTGTACTGGATAAAACCAAGTGCCTTGTACCAGATCATTTCAACATGAGTGAACTTATCAAAATAATTAGAGGGCGCTTGCAGCTGAACGCTAATCAAGCCTTCTTCCTCCTGGGGACTGGACAGAGCATGGCGAGCGTTTCCACACCCCTATCTGAAGTGTATGAAAGCGAGAAGGATGAAGATGGGTTCCTGTACATGGGGTATGCCTCTCAGGAGACATTTGGAGAATGAAGTTGCCGGTGTAAGGCTGGCGGACGCATCTACTCTGGAATTGTTAAAGTCTTACACCAAGGGTAAAAACAAAGGGGTAGGGGTTGTTACAGTGGCGCTTGATGGGTCATCTAATCACAGGTCATCAAAGAATAGTGCTCCCCCCTCCCCCAGGAGCTTTAGGAAGTTGTTTTGGTATTTCAAGCAGAAAAACTGAGCTCCAGATGAGCACATTCAGCTTTGGAAAACTGTATTATTTAATCTAGAGCATCTTGTTTTCAAATTTTAGAAGTTTTAAAATAAAAGCCTTTGCATTAAGTTGCAAAAAAATATAATAATAATAAGGAACCCAAACTATAAAACTCTTAGAAGGAAACATATATTCAGGACATTGTGCTAGGCAATGGAATTCAAGATTATGACAACACCACCACAAGAAACAAAAGAAAAATAGATAAGCTACACTTCATCAAAATTAAAAACTTTTGTGCACCAAAGGACACCATCAAGAAAGTGAAATGACAATCTACAGAATGGGAGAAAATATTTGGAAACCATATCTCCAATGCGGTTTAATATCCAGGATATGTAAAGATCTCCTGCACCTCACAAAAAGACAAACAACCCAATCTAGAAATGGACAGTGGATTCTAATAGACATTTCTCAAAGAAAGGCTAATTAGTACATAAAATACAAATGGCCAATATGTACATGAAAAGATTCTCAATATAAATATCCATTAGGGAAATGCAAATGAAAACCAATATGAAATAATAGCTCACACCCACTAAAATGGCTATTTGGAGAAAAAAAAAAACCACAGAATAAGTAATGGCAAGGATGGAGAGAAACAATACACTGTTGGTAGGAATGTAAAATGTTGGAGACACTCTGGAAAAGAGTTTAGCGGTTCCCCTAAACGTTAGACATAATATCACCATGTAAATTGGTAATCCCAGTTTAGGCATATCTACAAAAGATGTGAAACCAGGGACTCAAAATGATATGGGTATAATAGTTAATGTTCATAATGGTATTATCCTAAATATCCAAATAGTGGAAGCAACTCAAATATCCATCAACAGATGAGTGGATAAACAACATGTGGTACATAAACAAAAGAATATTATTCAGACATCAAAAGGAATGATGTTCTGATACATGCAACTATGTGGGTGAACCTTGAGGGCATTATGTTGATTGAAACAAGTCAGCCACAAAAAGACAGCTATTGTATGATTTCACTTATAGGAAATAACTAGAATATGCAAATTCATAAAGACAGAAAGCAGAATACAACTTACCTGTATTGCGGGGTGAGGGGGCTGAAGGATGGGGAGTTCATGCATAATGGGAGCAGGGTTTCTGTTGGATGACGGAAAAGTTTTGGTAATGGATGGTGGTGATGGTAGCACAAGACTGTGAAGGTTTAATCACAGCGGTTTAATGCCACCAAACTGTATTCTTGGGAGTAGTTGAGATGGGAAATTTTATGACATATATGTTACCACAATGTAAAGAAAAAAAGACTAAAAGATGAATACAATAAATGGAATATGTGATCCTGGGCCAGATCAAATAATGGAGGAGAAAATGTCCAAAAGCACATTTTTTGACAATTGGAAAAACTGTAATAGATATTCTATGGCTGTATATATGTTAAATATTTTTAACTTGATAACTACATGTAATGTGGTTACATAAGTGAATAGAACCTTGTTCCTAGAAAATACACATGTGATTACTAAGTGTTAAAGCACCATTATGTATGCAAGATAGATAAAGTTTGACTAATAAAATAAATGTGGCAAAATGTTAACAACTGGTAAATATCTGGGTAGGGGATATATTGGAGTTCTCCGTGTTGTTTTTGTATTAATTTTACAAATTTCCAATAAGTTTGAAATTATTTCAAAATAAAGTTAAATAAATGCATAGACTTAACCCTATTGTTTATATTTACGTAAAGCCAAGCAAAATTTAAATGTCTCACTTTAAAAATAAAGACATAGATGTACAATGGACCCTTCTGAAAACTATTTTTATTTTAGATATTGAAGATATATTTACTGCTGAGGAAAAAAAAAACGTGTTTATGGGTAAATTAAGGCCAGCTGAATAATCTACCAATTATTCTTTTAGAAATGTTTGTGCAGGTATTATGTAAAGCTATATTTCAAATCATTAATAGTAATTTTACCAGGAAAGTTTAATAAAAGTGACACTGTTCTTCCTGTATTTCTAAATTTTATTCAATAGAATTGCATCTAGTTTTAAGGAAAATAGAAAATAAGAAACGTTATCTAATATATCATAAAGCAATAGGTTTGAAATAAGTAATTTAGATAATTTTGCAGATACTTTAGTAGTAATTAAGATATTTGATTTAAAGGTATAGAAAGCAGAAGTAAAATATTATTTTCCTACTAAACATCTGTTCTTTTCACGTTTTTTCAAAATTCTACAGAAGTAATTTTCTAGTAGGTCATAACACTAGAATCACCATAGTTACCTGCAAGCTTATTTCATCTTTATAGGATTGATCTTTCTGCCAAATATTGCTGTCATGTTTTGCTAACAACGGTACGTTGGTAATGTTGTTTTTCACTTGATAAATTATGTGCTCAAATCTTGCTGAAGATTCCAGTGGTTCAATTCCATAGCTGATATTTTCAAACTGTAGGAATCCCCTGAATATTCAGAAAGCAGTAGTTATAAAAATCCTGCAAATGATCAATTCAACACTGTAATCTGAACTATTGTGCAAAACGAAGAACTGTGTTAAAGATGTGTTTTAGCCCACATTCTTTCCCTATTTGTTGCAATCTGCCACATTTTCAAAAACTGAATATAATGAAAAGTGTTTTGTACTTTCTGGATAGTAGCTCATTCATTTAATTAAGGTCTAATATTTGCCAGGAACCAATGTATTTGTTGAATATTCCAAGAGTAAACTTTTTGTTATTACACATCTTAGAACAAAAGGAAGTAAGAATATACAGTGGATGTCCAAAGAGGGTGCTAACTATGAAATCCATATTCACAGAAAGCCAATTTTCTGAGTTGGCATGAGTAAATTCTAGGAATCAGGAGACCAAAACCAAAAGGAAGTCAGGAACTCTGCTCTGGACTCTTCTTTCTCTGATAAATACCGACTTCCAGCTCCCACCACCAATGACAAAATTCACTTATCCCTGTCTTTTACCTCTAAGGGGCCGTCTTAATTACTTCTATGTCTGGTAAAGCGTGCCCCTAAGCTGAGAGCATACTATATGTGCCTATTCTATTTAAGTAACTAATTAATGTCATTCACAAAACTTTTTGAGATAAGAATGGAAGATGCAATGGTAATGTTTAGGGAGATGTTCTAAACTTTCCTTTTCTGAAACTATATATTTCTGTGCAATATCTTGGAAATAATTCCAGTCTATATTTCCTGGAGAGAGTTCATTTGAGTGGGCACTTAGATTCAGCTATCAATATTAGCATAAATAAAAATAAACCCATTATAAAGGAAACTTCCAGATTTGGCTTTCCTTTAAATCTTCCCAGATTTCTAAGTGTCTTCTAGCCATTAAGATTCATTTGTAAAATATTCTAAGTTCTTCATCTATGGCTATCACCCAAGATGCTATGACCTGAGTCCAGAACAGATGCTGAGTGTCACAACTGAATTTGGAAAACCTTCAACATATCCTTGGTAATGGCAATGCATCTGAAAAACATTATATAAAAGCAAATAAATGAATTCTTTAAGAATAAAAATTGTAGTGTCAAACAATGCAAAAATCTCAAAACAATAAAAGGGTTGATAATAAGATTGTGAATCATAGAGAATTATTAAAACACATCTTCAGGAAAAAGAGGTTTTGACAGCTCTCATTACTTTGTATCACTTAGGTGCCCACAAATATTCTCTTGTACATGGGTGTGATCTCTTTCACGTGCCATTTCAATGTACCACCATTAACCTGAAATAGTGCTTAGAGTTATATAGAATAAAATATTAGCATGAAAATCAACAAACTTATCCCAATAATAGTGATATGTCCATTTCAATAGAGACACATATGTTATAAATATCTAAAACACATGAGTCTTACCTTCAGATATGAAGACTCAGTATGCAAGGATCCTGTTTCATTATAGGTATAAACCAAAAAGTTCTGTGGTAAAAATGATCTAAGAAAAACAAAAATAAAAAATATGCTTCAATTATGAATTTAATATGAATATAATACATTTAAATTTAAAAAGAAATGCAAAATGTATAGGATTCATCTGATAACATACTTTAAGAGTAATTTTAGTGTACAGAACAGCTAAAATTCACAGAACTAGGATATTTTTTAAAACTGGAATTGGCTGTGACTCTTTTGTGATCAGAAATTTGTGACTGTGCTGTGTATTTCTTTACTCAACAACTACTGACTGTGTCTACGGTGTGACAGACCCTCTTCTAGGCACTGAGAGACAGCAGTAAAGCAAACAGTCATGGTATTTACAATAGCCAGGAACACATACTGCTAGAAAGTTAGATAATGATAAATGATCATTAAGACCTAGGAGAGGGAGGGGGGACACAAAATGGACCTAAGATGGCTTGGAAAGGCTCACTACATAAATGATTAAAGACCTGAAGAAAAAGCCACATGGATTTACACAGAAAGGTATAACTGGCAGAGCTAGGAGAAAATGCAAAGACCCTGATACAGAAAAATACATTGTGTAACAAAGAACAGGTAGGGGGAAACATGTGCCTAGAGGAGAGTGTTGAGTGAAGAAAAGAGACAGTAATAAGAGATGAGAATCCTTTGGAGGGCTTTTAGTAGATAAGTGACAAGATCAGACTAACATATTGACAGAATCAGCCTGAAAGTTATGTTGAAATTCATCTGTAGGTGCAATAAGCAGAAACAGGGAACAAGTTAGAATGCTATTGCCATCATCTAGGCAAGAGATAATGTAGTAATGGAGGTACTATTCTGGAAATATTTTGAAGGCAGACACACAAGATGTAATAATCCTTTGGATGGCATAAAACAAACAAAATAGTGTCAACAATGACTACAAGTTTTTTGTTCTGAAAACTGGAAGAACAGAGCTGCCATTTACAAAGGTGACTGTAGGAGAAGAAATTTTGGGAAAAGGTCAGAAGTTCATTTTGGACACGTTAAACGTGGGAATTCTAATAAACACTTGGTTATCATATAAATAGTCAGATAAAATAAATCTGGAGTTCATTGGAGAGGTACAAAGTAGAGATATAAATTTGGGATTCATCAACACTGATGGTATTTAGAGCCAGAGACTGGAAGACATAACCAGGTGATTGAGGATAACTAGGAAAAAAAAATTCATGGACAGCATCATGGAGTATTTTAAGTTTCAGAGATTTGAGAGACAATGAAGAATCAGTGAAAGACCGAGAAGGAGCAACCACGATGATAAGAGTTAAACCAGGAGTCTTCAGAATCCTGGAAGCTAAATGAATAAACTATTTTATAAAAGAGAGTATGCTCAGCTACACCACCTGCTGCCAAAATGTCAAGAAAAATGAAGACTGAGAAATAGTCACTGCATTCAGAAACATAAAGATCATTGATTATCTTACCAAAAAGCATTTTTAGTGGAGTTGTAGTGGCATTGAGGACCCATGTGTGTTTAATGATCATGAATTAGGTGAAAACAGTCATGAATTAAGTGAGAATCATTGTTTCCAGCCTTGTTCCATGTAAAGGATGCAGGCAGGCAAGAAAGCAACTGGTTGTAAATATATACTTTCAAAGATGTAAAAAGAAAAAGAAGCTTGATTCCATGTATATGAAATGTTGAGAAAATGCAAATTTGGAGACAGAGAGCAGATTGATTTTTTCCTGGGGCTGTGGGCGGGAACAGAGATCAACTGTAAATTGGCATGAGAAATTTTATTTGGGGAATGAAAATGTTCTAAAACTGCTTTATGAGTGATGACTGTGACATTACATACAGTTATTAAATATTATTTAATTGTACAGTTGAAATGTATAACTTTCATGATATTTAAAATATACCAATAAAGTTGTTAAAATAAATGGTTAAATAATAATAAATAATACATCCCCACCAAGTATACCAACAACAACTTCATGTGTAACTATGTTTGATTTCATATCAGACATATATAACATAACTTTGCAATTCTTGTATACAATGACAAACTCATTGGAGATTTACAAGTATGTACCTCATTTCCTGATTTTAAAATAAGACAGAAAATTAAAATGCAAGAGCTTTATTGATCTAGTGTTCAAGACCTAATGAATCCTAAATTGAAAAATGTATAAAACCAGTTTTATTAAATTACATTCCTTAATTTAATTAATGTACAGGTACTTAAAAAAATAAAGCCCAAGTTTTAAGGGAAATTTATATCTTACTGTTTCCGGAGATGCAGAGTGTGCAGCATTCCATCAATTGTAATGACATAAATCATCTAAAATAAAGCAAATTAATAAAGATGATACAGGAAATCAGAAATATATAAAGTAAAACATTACTTTTCATCCAATTAAAAAAAGAGACACTCAGTCCCTTAAAAAAACATGAACATATTTTTCACTATTTTTTATTCTTTATAAGGATCCATGCAATGAAGCAGTGTACTTAAAATGCTATTTTTTAGAGGAAACCTGAAGACTAATTATTTTAAAAGTAATTTTAGCATTATTAATGGGGTAACCAGCTGTAGCTCAATTGGTATGGCTCTGATTTACCGCATGGGAGGCCCCAGGTTTGGTTCCCGGGGCCTCCTCGAGCAGGCAGACCGCCTCGAGCAGGCAAGCCGCTGCAGGCAGAGCAAGCTGACGCGGGCAGGGCAAGCCACTGCGAGAAGGCAGGCCGCCAGGTGGTGAGCTGACTCGGCGGGTTGCTGCAGCGGGGGGAGACAAGCAGACACAGAAGAATGCAAAAATGAATACAGCAAGAACAAGCAGAAAAGGGGGGGGATATATAATAAATAAATAAATAAATCTTTAAAAATAAATAAATAAATAAAATAAAAGCTCTTAAAAAACTGTATAATGAAGCATTGCTTGCTCTATAGTTTACATTATGGTTTACACTTTGCACCACATGCATTTATAGGTTTTGACAAAATGTGTAATGGCTTGTATCTGTCATTGCAATAGCATGCAGAACAATTCTAATGTCCCAAAAATGCATCAATTTTTACAAATGTACCATACTAATGAAAGATATTGTTAATGGAGGAAAGTGTTGAAGGTATAGGGAGGTATATGGGAATCCCCTACATTTTTTATGTAACATTTATGTAATCTAAGCTTCTTTAAAAATAAAGAAACAATATTTTTTTCATAAAAACATAAACCTTCTCTAGTTGAGATGAATGAGACATGGCTATAGGCTTACATTCCATGCCAAACATAATGAAAGAATAAAAACATTACAAATACAAATTTACATACTCCTACATAATTAGAGCCATTGGCAACTCTCAACACATAAAATTCAAGAGGAAAAAGGACTGGAAAGACTTAAGCCAGATAAGAAGTTGGTGAGGAATGCCATAGGTATACATGAAGCACGAAGACACAGAGGACCAACTGACCAAAAACCCATACCTGAGGCAAACCGTATCCTTACCATGGTCCCTGAAAATTCTGAAAGCTATAGTATAGCAGATCCCATGCATTGTTTCAGATTTAATGCAAAACGGAGGCAGCAGAATGTCTGACAGAATCTCAACTTAAATTCAATTAATGGAATGAATTACTCCTGAGTTAAATGTGAGGTATATGAGTAAAACATCACCTTAAAATAAGTATATTGAATATCCTTAGAGAAGTAAGAGTGGGTATTACACCCAAGAATCAAGGATTAGCTATAATAGAATAGTATTTCTAAGAATATCTACCACCAAATGAGGGCTGATCACATGCCTTGCACTGTCCTGAGCACTTTACATGTTTTTTTAAACATTTTTATTCTTCACAAGCACATTTTACATCATGCAAAAAATATATTAATTTTCCCAAAGTGACATGTCTAATGAGTGTTAGAGCTCGACAAAGAGCCCACTTGCTTTGCCAGCATATTGCACTGGTTTCATATGAAGAAAAGCAGACAGTTCTTAGTGAAGGGTGAACAGAAAATTATGGCAAAAAAAAAACCAACCATAAATCATAGAAAGTAAAATGTAATTGTTGATTTTAATGTAAATTATTATTCTGAAAAAGACTGGATATAACTGAAGTATGAATTACCGAGGTCAAAGATTAAAGCTAAGAAAAATTCCAAGAATGAAATATGAAGTGATTTTAAAAA
>PVKH010019015.1:0-14971 GCA_004027955.1 Chaetophractus vellerosus
GTGGTGTGTTGATAGAGGGGTGTTGTTTGGGAATTCTGCACATGTGCATAATTGTTTTGTAAGTTTACAACTTTTGTCATAAAAATATATTTAAAAATAGTAATAGGGTGGGTTGGGGGAAAATACACTAAATGTGAGATAAGGACTATAATTAGTAGTGAGGTTTTGACAATATTCTTTCATAATTTGTAACAAATGTTTCAAGACAATGCAAGGTGTTGGTGGAGGGTTGATGTATGGGACCCCTGTATGATGATGTTATGAATGTTTGCTTTGTAAGTTCACAACTTTTACTATACACTTACTGTTTATGTATGTGCATGTATAGATGATATAAATAATAATAATAATAGGGTGGGTTGGGGGAAAATACTTTGGTTAGTAGTAATATTTTGAGGATGCTCTTTAATCATTAGTTAAAAATGTTTCACAGCAATGCAAGCTGTTGGTGGTAGGGTGAGGTATGAGATCCCTGTATGATCTTATGTGTGTTTGTTTTGTAAGTTCACAACTATTCCTATACGCTTATTGTTTGTATATGTTCATGTGTGAGTGATATATTTCAACAAATTAAAAAAAAAAAAAGGAACCAGGGGAGCGGGTGTGGCTCAGGCCGTTGAGCGCCTGCTTCCCACATGGGAGATCCCAGGTTCGGTCTCCGGTGCCTCCTAAAAACAAAAACAAAACAAAGCAAACAAACAAAAAACCCAACTCAGTGGAGCCGATGTGGCTCAGTGGTTGAGCGCCAGCTCCTCACATAAGAGGTCCTGGATTCAATCCCCAGCCCGGTAAAAAAAAAAAAAAAGGAACAAACAGTTATTCAAACAGTTATTGTTGAAGACCACAATAACTGAAATGAAAAATTACCAGAAGGGTTTTCAGTAGCATATTGGAGCTGGCAAAAGAGAGAATCAGCAAACTAAAAGACAAGACAATTGAAATGAGTCAGGCTGAGAAGCAGAAAGAAAAAAAAGAATTATAAAAAGCGAAAATAGCCTAAGAGACCTTGGGAACACTCTCAAGCATATCAATATATGCATTATGTGGGTCCCAGAAGGAGAAGAAAGAGAGAAAGGGGCAGAAGGAATATTCAACTAAATAATGACAGAAAATTTCTCAAACTTGGCAAAAGACATGAATATGGACATCCAAGAAGCCCAGAGAACACCAAACAGGATAAACTTGAAGAGAAATATGCCCCAGCACACATTGATCACATTGTTCAATGCAAAGGACAAGGAGAGAGTTCTGGAACCTGCAAGAGAAAAACAACATGCTATGTACAAGGGAATTCCAATTAGATTACTTGCCAATTTCTCACCAAAAACCATGGAGGCAAGAATGCACTGGGTTAAATTCTTAAAGTGCTGAAAAGAAAACAATTGCCAGAAAAAAAAGAAAAGAAAAGAAAAGAAAACAATTGCCAAACAAGAATTTTATAACCCATGAGACTTTCTTTTAAAAATGCACAATATTGTGATTATACAAAAAGGCATTGATTATACACTTTATTTTTTTTGATTATACACTTTAGATAGAGCATATGGTATATGAATATATCTCGATAAAACTGCTTAATAAATTTTTTTAAAATGAGGGAGAGATTAAGACATCCCCAGAAATACAAAGGCTGAGGGAGTTCGTCACCGCTAGACCTGCCCTACAAGCAATGCTAAAGGGAGCTCTTCATACTGAAAGGAAAGGGCATGAGACAGTGGTTCAAAGCAGCATAAAGAAATAAAGACCTCCGGTAAAAGTAACCATTTGGTAATTATAAATGTCAGTACTAGTGTATTGTATTTTTTGCTATGTAACTCCACTTTTTCCTACAGGTGCTAAAATGCATAAAAAGTAATGATAAATCTATGGCTTTGTTATATGAAGCCATTGATGATATACAAAGATGTAATTTGTAGCAAGTACAAAAAAAGGTGGGGAGATGGAAGGGTATAGGAACAGTGTATGTTTATGTTATTGAAGTCAAGTTGGTATCTAATCAAATATGATTGTTATATATTTAGGATGTTAAGTTTTAACCCCATGGTAACCACAATGCAAATATCTGAAAGATATATCTAGATAGAAATGAGAAGGGAGTCAATAAGGTGCAACAAAATCAAATTAATATGAAAGTAGGCACTAATGGAAGAATGGAGGGCCATAAAAGGTATAAGATGTACAAATACAAAATAGCAAAATGGTGGAAGAAAGTCCTGCATTATCAGTAGCAACTTTAAATGTAAATGGATTAAATTTGCTCTCAAAAGGCAGGGATTGGCAGAATGGATAAAAGAGCATAACCCAACTATGCTGTCTACAAGAGACTCACCTTAAATTCAAAGATATAAGTAAATTGAAAGTGAAAAGATTGAAAAAAATATGCCATGCAAAGAGTAACCAAAGTAGAGCTGGGGTTGCTATACTAATATCAGATAAAATAGACTATAAAGTAAAAAATAGTTACAAGGGACAAAAATAGTCATTATATAATGATAAAGGGATCAATTCAACAAGAAGATGCAACAATGATAAATATATGTGAACCTAACAGCAGAGTCCCAAAATATATGAAGCACATACTGACATATTTGAAGAGAGAAATTGACATTTCTACATTAATAGTAATATGCCACTTTCAACAATGGATAGAACATCTAGACAGAAGAGCAATAAGGAATACTTAAACAATACTCTAAAACAATTAGCCTAATAGACATTTATAGAACATTTCACCCAACAACAGAATACACATTTTTCTCAAATGCACATGGATCATTCTCCAGGATAGACCACATTTTAGGTCACAAAGCAAGTCTTAATGAATGCAAAAATACTGAAATCATTCAATGTACCTTCTCTGAACCCAATGGAATGAAGCTAGAAACCAATAACAGAGGAGGAAATGGAAAATTAAATTAAACAACATACTCTTAAACAATCAATGGGTTAAAGAGGAAATCATAAGAGAAATTAGAAAAAATTTCTTGATGCAAATGAAAATGAAAATACAACACACCAACACTTAGGGGATACTGAGAAGGAAATTTATAGCTCCAAATTCTTACATTAAAAAAGAAGAAAGGGACTTCTGGGGAGATGATGGACTAGAAAGACACAAGACTCTCTTCTCTCTCAGAAAAATAGCTAGAGGACAGGCAGAAACGGCCTGGAAAAAAAAATCTTTTAAGTTTTAGGACACCAGGGGAAGGCTAGACATGTCCCAGAAAACAGAGGGGCAAAGGAGAAGAATCATGGAGGCAAAATGGTGAGTTAAAAGCTGCAGTTGCAAATGCCAGCATCCTGTCCTACTCTATAGATATTTTTGGATTCTCAGGCCTTGGGGCCAGCGGCTACAGGCAAAGGGAGTCTCTGGGGATCTACCTCCCCAGGAAAGAGGAGAGCGAGGGACACAGCCTAAGGCCGACTCAGCTTTTGACCCACAAATTTGGTCTGCTGTGTCCCAGGAGCCCTTCCAGGCTGGATGGGGCTGTGCCATTGTTTGCCTTGGAAGCCCACAAAGGACTAAGGAGATCTGACCCTCTCAATCTCCCTCTCTACTGACCAGGACTGGTTGTTGAGAACACAGAGGGGACTGGAATTATTTCCCACCTGGGAAAAGGGAAGTGGGCTGCCAGCAAAGGTTGGAGAACTGTCTCTGAGAAAGTTTGAATTTAGAGGCTCTTAGCCTCCAGGCAGGATCCTCTATCACATTGATCTCATCCATGTTGCAGTGAACATACTCAGACCAGGCTTTGAACTGAGAGGGCTATCAAGGAGCGCCATCTGCTGGCGGATCATGGAAGTGAATGTGAGGAAATTTAAAGAAAGTAAGTAAGGGAGGCTTTTTCCAGCCTTTACAGACTCCCTCTCCAAAGCCTCCCTCTCCAAAGCCTTCCTCTCCAAAGCCCTTGGGAGCATGTCAGCTCCAGGGCCCAGATTTGAGCAACTAACAGGGACAATCCTAAAGACCCAGAACAGGCTGAACCAAGAATCAAAGAACAGCAGTAACACATGGCCTCCCACCACTAAATTCCTATGAAAGAGAGAAATTGAGCATCTGAGAAAAGTCATCATCCTAATCAGATGCCTAGACATCAGCAAAAAATATGAGCCATACTAAGAAAATGGAACACATGGCCCAAACAAAGGAATATCTCAAAGCCCCAGATGAGACAGAGGATTTGAGACAACTAATCAATGAGATTCACACAAATTTCCAAAATCATATTAATAGGTGAAAGACAATTTGGCTAAAGAGATAAAGGACATCAAGAAGACACTGAGCAAGCACAAAGAAGAGTTTGAACACCTGAATAGGAAAGTAACAGAGCTCACAGGAATGAAAGACATGATAGGTGAGATTGAAAAAACACATTAGAGGCATACAACAGCAGACTCAAAATGACAGAAGAAAGAATAAGTGATACCGAAGACAGAACAGCTGAAATTGAAGAGAAAAAAAGGAACAGAGAGAGAAAAGAATGGGAAAAATTGAGCCAGGCACTCAGGGAGTTGAATGATGACATGAAATGCAACAACCTACGTGTCATGGGAGTTCCAGAAGGAGAAGAGAAGGGAAAAGGAGCAGAAAGAATATTTGAGGAAATAATGGCTGAAAATTTCCCAACTCTCGTAAGAGAAATGAACTTACATGTCCAAGAAGCACAGTGTACCCCAATCAGAATTAATGTGAATAGACCGACTCCAAGACACATGCGCAGCAAGGGAGAAGCAAACCATCACATACAAGGGACGCCCAGTAAGACTTAGTGCTGATTTCACATCAGAAACCATGATTTCACATCAGAAACCATGGAGGCGAGAAGACAGTGGTAGGATACAAATAGGAAACTGAAAGAGAAAAACTGCCAGCCAAGAATTCTTTATCCAGCAAAATTGCCTTTCAAATATGAAGGTGAGTTTAAAATATTCACAAACAAACAGAAACTAAGAGAATTCGTAAAAAAGAATCCACCAGGAAGTGGATGTGGCTCAAGTGGTTGGGCGTCCACCTACCACATGGGAGGCCCCGGGTTTGCTTCCCTGTGCCTCCTAAAGAAGACGAGCAAGACAGCGAGCTGATGTGACGGGCTGGCACGGCGAGCTGATGCAGTGGGATGACGCAACAAGATGATGTAAGGAAGAAACACAAGGAAACACAATGAGAGACAAAACAAAGTGGGGTGCGGAGGTGGCTCAGGTGATTTGGCGCCTCCCTCCCACGTGGGAGGTCCCGGGTTGGGTTCCTGGTGCTTCCTAAAAAGAAGACAAGCACACAAACGAATGGACACAACAGACAGCGAGTGCAAACAATGGGGGGAGGGGGGAATAAATAAATAAAAATAAATCTTAAAAAAAAAAGAAGCCACCATTGTAGGAAATATTGAAGAGAGCCTTACAAACTGAAAGAAAAAGACAGGAGAGAGAGGCTTGGAGGAGAGTATAGAAGACAAGAATAGCTGAAAGAATAACCAAAAGAGTAAAAAGACAGATGAAAATAAAATATGTCATATAAAAACTAAAGCACAAAATGATAGAAGTAAATAATGCATTTACAGTAATATCATTGAATGCGAATGGATTAAACTCCCCAATCAAAAGATACAGGCTGACAGAATGGATTAAAAAACACAAGCCATCCATATGCTGCCTACAAGAGACTCATCTTAGACCCAGGGATACAAACTAGCTGAAAGTGAAAGGTTGTAAAAGGTACTCCACGCAACAGTAACCAAAAAAGAGCAGGGGTAACTATACTAACAATGGACAAAATGGACTTTAAATGCAAAAAAGTTATAAGAGATACAGAAAGCCATTATGTATTAATAAAGGGGACAATCTACCAGGAAGAATAACATCATAAATATCTATGTACCTAACCAGGGTGCCCCAAAATACGTGAGGCAAACTCTGGCAAAACTGAAGGGAGAAATAGACATCTCAGGGAGCAAAAGTATCTCAAGTGGTTGAGCACCTGCTTCCCATGTATGAGGACCCAGGTTTGATCCCTGGTACCTCCCAAAAACAAAAACCAAACAAACAAATGAAAAATCCAACTCTCATTGGGGAGCAGATATACCTCAGTGGTTGAGTGCCTACTTCCCATGTACAAGGGACTGGGTTCAATCTCCAGTACCTCCTAAAAAAAAAAAAAGACATCTCTACAATAATCGTTGAAGACTTCAACACACCACTCACATCACTAGAAAGAAAAACTAGACAGCAGATGAACAAGGAAACAGAGAACTTGAACAATATGGTAAAAGAGCTAGACCTAACAGACATATACAGAACATTGCACCCAAACTCAGCAGGTTATACATTCTTCTCAGGTGCTCATGGATCTTTCTCCAGGGTATGTAACAAGGCAGGTCTCAATAAATATTAAAGGACTGAAATTATACAAAGCATCTTCTCAGATCATAATGGAATGAAGCTGGAAATAGATAATAGACAAGGAAAGAATAAATTCACAAATGTGTGGAGGCTGAACAACACACAAAAACAATGCAAAAAAAAATTCATGAAAATATGTTCACCATCACTAGTGATTAGGGAAGTGCAAATCGAAGCTATAATGAGATATCATTTCACACCTATTAGAATGGCCATTATTAAAAAGACAAAGAATAACAAGTGCTGGAGAGGATGTGGAGAGATAGGAACACTTATTCACTGTTGGTGGGAATGCAGAATGGTACAGCCACTGTGGAGGACTGTTTGGCAGTTCTTGAAGAAGTTGAATATAGACTTGCCACGTGACCCGGAAATACTGCTACTGGGAATATACCCAGAAGAACTGAGAGCAGTGACACAAACAGACATCTACACACTGATGTTCATAGAGATATTATTCACCATTGCCAAAAGATGGAAACAACCCAGGTGTCCGTCAGTCGATGAATAGATAAACAAACTGGTGTATACATAGGACAGAATATTATATGGCTGTAAGAAAGCATATGACAACATAGATGAACCTGGAGGACATTATGTTGAGTGAAGCAAGCCAGACACAAAAGGTCAAATCCTGTATGGCTCTGCTACTATGAACTAAATATATTGTGTAATCTCATGGAGTTATTAACTTGAATGTTGGTCACCAGAAAATAGAATGAGGCTAGAGAATGGAAAGCTGAGGGTTAACTTGTGCAGAATTGGTAAAAAGGATGTGTGTGACTGTTGGAAATGAATAGAAAAAGGGAAAGCACAACATAATCTTTTAATTAGCAGTGCTATTATATGGGTATAAAAGTGGTTTAAAGGGAAAGGCTAAGCTTGTGTATATTACTAAAAGGAAAGCTAAAAAATGTAACATGGCACTGTATAACATAGTATAACTGCATGTGAAATATGAATATGGGTAAAATTGCATATATGAGACCATTTTTCTTTGAAACTGAACAAATGTATATTAATACTACAAGATGTTAATATCACACACAAAAACATTATGCTGAGTGAAAGAAATGCCACAAAGTACTACATATTGCATGATTCCATTTATATAAAGGGTAAATATAAATCAATTTATAAAGATGGAATTGGATCAGTGGTTATATAGAACTGGGGAAAGCTAGAGGGATTGAGAGGTGACTGCTAAGGGATGTGGAGTTTTTCTTTTTGGAGTAATGAAATTGTTCAAAGTTTTTTTGTGGTGATGAATGTACAACATTGTGATTGTATTAAAAGCCATTGATTGTACACTTTGGATAAATCATTTAGTTTGTGAATATATCTCAATAAAACTGCTTAAAAATAAAAAAAAAATATGCAAGAATAGCCAGAAATGGCAGCTATATATGGCAGGGGAAGCATAGAGAGATTGAGAGGTGAAGAATGTTCTTGTTTGTTTGTCTGTTTTTTGTGTATTATTATTATAGAAATAATGGAAATGCTCTAATAATGATTGAAGTGATGTGATGAATGCACAACTATGTGATTATACCAAGTACCATTGATTTTACACTTTGGATGAATTATATGCTTTATTAATCGTATCAATAAAATTGATTTGTTTAATTTTTTTTAATTAAAAGAAAGAGAAAGCCCTCATCTCAGAAATGGAAGAACTGGGAAAAGAGAGCAAACTAAACTCAAAGCAACCAGAAGGAAGGAAATGACAAAGATTAGAGTGGAGATAAATGAAATGGAGTATAAAAAATAATAAAGAGAACCAACAAAACCAAAAGTTATTTCTTTGATAAAGATCAATAGAATTGACAAATATTTAGCTCGATTGATGAAGAAAGAAAGAGAGAGGACACAATAGAAATCAGAAATTAAAAGAGGGACATTGCTACTGACCATACTGAAATAAAAAGGACTATAAGAATATACTATGAACAACTATATGCCAACAAATTAGATAACTTCAATGAAATAAATAAATTCCTAGAAACACACGAACTACCTACACTGACTCAAGTAAAAATAGAATATCTCAACAAATCAATAACTGGTAAAACGATTGAATAGGTAAGTAAAAACCTCCCAACAAAAAAAAAAACCTGGGACCAGATGGCTTCACAGGGGAATTTTACCAAACATTCCAAGAAGAATTAACTCCAATCCAGCTCAAACTCTTTCAAAGAATTGAAGAGAAGGAAACATTTCCTAATTCCTTCTATAAGGCCAATATCACCCTCAGACCAAAGCCAGATAAAGATACCACAAGAAAAGAAAACTGCAGACCAATATCCCTTATGAATATAGAAGCAAAAACCCTCAACAAAATACTAGCAAATGAGTCCAATAGCACATTTTTAAAATTATATACCATGATCAAGTGGGATTTATTCCAGGTATGCAAGGTGGTTCAACACAAGAAAATCAATTAATGTAAAGTGCCACATTAACAGAATGAAGAAGGAAAACCACATAATCATCTCAATTGGCACAGGAGAGGTGTTTGACAAAACCCAGCACCCCTTCTTGATAAAAACACTTAGAAAACTAGGAATAGAAGGAAACTTCCTCAATATAATAAAAGGTATATATGAAAAACCCATAAGTAACATCCTACTTAATGGTGAAAGACTGAAAACTTTCTAGGATCAGGAATGAGACAAAGATGTCCACTGTCACCACTGTTATTCAACATTGTTCTGGAAGTTCTAGCCAGAGGAGTTAGGCAAGAAAAATAAATAAAAGGCACCCACATTGAAAAAGAAGTAAAACTTTCCCTATTTCCTTTTCATTATTCCACAAACAAGGAGTAAAGAAGAAAACAATAACAACAAAAACAAAAACAAACAAGGAAAAAAACACTTTCCCTGTATTTGCCAATGACATGATCCTACATACAGAAAATCCTCAAAATCCTGAATTCAGGAAAGTGGTGAGGTACAAGATCAACATCCAAAAATCAGTAGTGTATCATAGCTAGCAAAGAACAATTGGAAGAAGAAATCAGGAATAAAATTTCATTTACAATAGCAACTGAAAGAATCAAATATCTAGGAATAAATCTAACTAAGGATATAAAGGGTGTGTACATAGAAAACTACAAATACTGCTAAAAGAATTCAAAGAAGACCTAAATAAATGAAATGATACTTGATATTCATGGATTGTAAGACTAAATATTGTTAAGATGTCAGTTCTACCCAAAGTGATTTACAGATTCAATGCAATCCAATCAAAATTCCAATAACCTTCTTTGTCAAAATGGAAAAGCTAGACATCAAATTTAAATGGGGGTAAGGGGCCCTGAATAGATAACATAATCTTGAAAAAGAAGTACAAAGTTTGAGGTCTCATACTTCCTGCTCTTACAACTTATTACAAAGCTACAATAATAAAAAACAGTATGATATTGGCACAAGGACAAACTTCTAGACCAAAGGAATTGAATAGAGAGCTCAGAAATTAACCCTCACATTTATATGGCCAACTAATTTTTGATAGGAGGGCAAAGGCCACTCAACCAGGAAATAATAGTCTCTTCAACAAATGGTGCTGGGGAAACTGGATCTCCATTTGCAGAAGAAGGAAGGTGGACCCCTGCCTCACACCATAAACAGAAATAAACTCAAAATGGATGAAAGACCTAAATATAAGAGCTAGAACTATAAAACTCCTAGAAGAAAACATAGGAAAGCATCTTCAGGACCTTGTCTTAGGTCATGGCTTCTCAGCACAAACAACAAAAGAAAAAATAGATAAATGGGACCTTATCTTAAGAAGTTTTATGCCTCAAAGGACTTTATCATGATAGTAAAACAACAACCTACACAATGGGAGAAAATACTTGGAAACCATATATCCGATAAGGATTTGATATCCAGAATATATAAAGAAATTCTTGGGGCCAGCTCGATAGCCCAGTGGATAGGGCGCCGGCATACCACATGGGAGGCCCCGGGTTCGGTTCCCGGGGACCTCTCCTAGCAGGCAGACCGCCTTGGGAATGGCAAGCCGCCATGGGCGGGCCAGAGCCGCCGTGGGCAGGGCAAAAAGCTGCCACGGAAAGGGCAAAAGGCGCCACGGGCAGGGCAGGTCGCCTGCGAATGGAGCACAGCCAGCCACCCGCGAACTGAAAGCCGGCCGTGAATGGAAGCAGAAGCCGCCCACAAGCGGGGAAAGCCGCGCCTGCGCAGTGACCAGTCTCGGCGCGTCGCCGCAGCGGGGGGGAAGGGGAGATATGTAATAAAATAAATAAATCTTTAAAAAATATAAAAATAAAAAAAAAGAAATTCTTCAACTCAACAACAAAAAGACAAACAACCCAATTACAAAATGGGCAAAAGACTTGAATAGACATTTCTCCAAAGAAGATTTACAAATGGCCAAAAAGAACATGAAAAGATGCTCAAAATTATTAGCTATTAAAGCAAATCCAATCCACAATGAGATACCATTTCACCCTCACTAGAAGGGCTACATTTTAAAAAAACAGAAAATAACAAGTGTTGGATACTGTATTATTCAGCCAAAGGGGTGCTGATGCAAAGTACCAGAACTCTCTTGGCTTTGATAAAGGGTATTTATTTGGAGTAGAAGCTTACAGTTACCAGGCCCTAAAGAGTCCAACTCAGGGTACCAGAAGAGGTACTTTTTTACCCAAAGTAATTGGTCACGTGTTGAAGCAAGATGGCAGGTGATGCCTGCGAGGGTTCAGCCTTCCTCCTTCCTCTTCAGGCTCTGTGGTCCCAGCCTCTTCTGATCTCAGCTGTAGGCTGGCATAAGCCTTGTCTCTTTCCCCAGGCTCATTTCTTTCTGGGCTCAGCTCCTCTGGTCTCTCCACAAGGTCAGCTGTAGACTATCAGGCTCATCTCTCTTCCAGGGGCCTCTGCTGTGTCTAGTGAGCTGTCTCTTCCTGTGTGTTCTTCTCTGCATGTCTACTTCCGTGTGAGAGTCTGTTTTATTAGCCCACCACAGGGGGTGGGACTCAACGCTGAATCGCACTCTAATGACGTGGTTGAATCAAAGCCCTAATCCTAACATAATTTAATCAGACGTCTCCGCTGAATCTAATACAATCAAAGGGTTATCGTGCCCAGAGGAACAGACCAGTTTACAAACATAATCTATATCTTTTTTTGAATTCATAAATAATATCAAACTGCTACAGACAGGATGTGGAAAAATAGGAGCACTCAGTCATCGCTGGTAGGAATGTACAGCGGTGCAGCTGCTGTGGAGGACTCTGCTGGCTCCTTAGAAAGTGACGCATAGAACTACCATGTGACGTGCAATCCCACTTCTAGGTATATACCCCCAAAAAATTGAAAGCAGGGACTTGAACAGATATTTGCGCGCTGAAGTTCATGGCAGCATTAATCACAATTGCCAAAAGATGAAAACAACCCAAGCATCCATCAACCCATGAATTGATAAACAAAATGTGGCATGTACACACAATGGAATATCATTCAGCCGTAAAAAGGAATGAAGTTCTGATACATGGAACAACATGGATGAACCTTGAAGACATCATGTTGCATGAAATAAGCCAGACACACACAAAAAAACAAATACTGTACGATCTCATTGATATAAAATAATTGGAATAAGCAAACTCATAGAGTCAGAATCTAGAATATAGGTTACCAGAAAATGGGATGGGGGTAGGGAAGAGGGAGTTAAGGGTTATGATGTATGGAGTTTCTATTTGGGACAATGGAAAAGTTTTTGTAAGGGATGGTGGCTATGGTAGTGCAACATTGTGAACATAATTAACAGCACTGAATTATATATTTGAATGTGGTTAAAAGGGGATATTTAGGGAACAGATGTGGCTGAAGCAGTTGGCCACCCGCCTCCCACATGGGAGATCCCAGGTTCCCTTCCCAGTGCCTCCTAAAGAAGACAAGCAAGACAGCAAGCTGATGCAATGAGGTGATACAACAAGGAGACACAACAAGAGACACAACAAGCAGGGCACAGATGTGGCTCAAGCAATTGGGCACCTCCCTCCTACATGGGAGGTTCCAGGTTTGGTTCCCAGTGTCTCCTAAAAAAAGATGAGCAGACACAGAGAGATGACAGCAAGAACAAACAATGGAGTAGGAAGGGATAAATAAATCTTTTTTAAAAAGGGGAAGGGACATTTTAGGTTGTATAGTACTAGAACAAAAAAATTTTTAAAAATCCATGGAACTGCACAATACAGTGAATCCTAAGTTAAACCATGGACTACAGTTAATGGTACAACTATAAAAATGTGCTTTCATCAGTTGTAACAAATGCACCACACCAATGCCAGGTGTTAATAATAGGTGGTATATGGGAACCCTGTATTTTATGCATGATTGTTCTGTAAACGTACTTCTCTAATAAAAAGAATAAACTACTTAGGTATAAATCCAACAAAATATGTATATAAACAGAAAACTACAAAGGAAATGAAAGAAGAATCCAAATAGAGAGACTCTGCAGTCATGGATTGGAAGGTTAAATATTGTGAAGATATCAGTTCTTCCCAAGTTGATCTTTGGATTCAAGGAAATGCCTATCAAAATCTCAGCAAGCTATTTTGTAGATATGGAAAAATGATTTTACAATGTGTATGAGAGGGGAGTGGATGTAGCTCAGTGGTTGAGTGCCTGCTTCTCACATACAAGGTCTTGGGTTCGATCCCCAGTACCTCCTAAAAAAAGAAAAGTTCATATTTTGGGGAGCAGGTGTGGCTGAAGTGGTTGAGCATCTGCTTCCCACATGGGAGGTCCTGGTTTTGGTTCCCGGCTCCTCCTAAAAACAAAAAAACAAACAAGCAAACAAATGAAAAAACCAACTCAGGGGAGCTGATGTGGCTCAGGGGTTGAGCACATATGAGGTCCTGGGTTCAATCCCTGGCCCCGGTACCTCAAAAAAAAAAAAGTGTATGAGAAGGTAAATGATGCGATATAGTAAAGAGGGTGGAGGAAGATGCTTTTGTGCCCCCCACACACACACTGAAGTTCTGAACAACCAGCAAGAACTGGCAGGAACAGCTTTCTCAAAGCTGCTGCAAACAATGAAAGGACTGCAGTAGCAGCAGGAGCACTGAATCAGGAAGATGACTGCTTAGAAGTGGCAGGACCTTGTAGTACCCTGGCTGGCCCCTCCCCCACTCCTCGCCAGCGCGGCCTGGAGCTGGCCCACAGTCCTGGCGTGGACCCCTGGTCCCAGTCCCAGAGGGAGCAGAGTAACCCTCGTGCACACACTGTCGGCTGGTGGCCCGAGGGACTCAGCAGCCCAGAATTGCTGTGTATATTGTCAAGTTGTGCTGCCTACAGAAAGGGATTGGTGGCTGTAAAGACATAGTGTGCAGTGTCCCAGACTGGGAGGAGACTGTGTCCTAGGGAAAAGGGGACATTCAGAACTATATAAATGGTGGAATTCCTAGGCCACTCCCGCATGCCCAGGACAAAACAGGTGGGCAGAAAGGATCATGGAGGCCCCTAGGCTTTGGCCTTGAGCTATTCTCTAAACTCATTGTATGGATAAGCTGTGAAGGAGAGCACTAGCACAGGTGAATCTGCAAGGACTGGGGAAAGTGTTTTCTTTTTTGTTTCCTCCTCCTCCTCCTTTTTTCCCCTTTCTTTGTTAGCTCCTGGCATTCAAGAAAAGCTCTGTCATAACACTAGCTGGATACAAGCTTAAGGAACAGATGCCTCAGTGTCTAAATACCAGTGATAACACATTAAAATATCAAACTGAGCAGGTTACAACCAACGATTGAAAAAAAAAAAGTCATGGTGAACACAGAAAATTGCCTGCCACATATCAGACAACTCAGACAGTAGAAATCGATGTGTTTCTCCGAAGAAACCGCACACGTTGCACATCCTGGCGAGAATGCTGTGGCCCCTTCACGTGTGGTAAAGGGCTATCGGTAGCTTCTAAGTAGCTTTTTAGTGGTGCTTTTAAACTCCAGCCCCAGAAATTTAACTAAAAAATGAGACTCTCAAGTCAACCAAGTGGGAAATTCTTCTTCAGTAGAAGTTAGTCTACTGCAAGGCCCTGGAGGAGCCGAGTTCCGAGTACGGGCCGGTGACGCTGTGTCCGCCATCATGATGGACCTCGGGGCTGGTGGCAGAGGTGGCCCGGGGGGGCTAGACTCTGACGCTGGTTGTCTTAGTGAAGGAGAAAGTGGCAGGTCTGAGACGGGACGGATGGGTGTGTGCTGTTGTTGGTTGATGAAAGGACGTTTGATGGACATTTAACACAGTGTTCTGTTTTCTGGAAGAGTCCTTATGAGGCTGCAGGTGTGTCTCTCCGCCAGCAGTTCCTCAGATGGAAGGAAGGACTGCAGCGAGTGTCTTGGAGCTGGGGCCCTCTCCTGGCCTAGCTGTCTAATGGGTCTGGCACACCCTCTGGGACAGGCTGGGCCTCCGCAGACTGCCTCCTGGTAGCCCCTCTGAAATGGCTTGTCCTAAGGCACCCTACCGGTTGGCTCCTGAATCTTTCTGCAATCGTATGGCCTTCATGAGGGCACGACAAACTCAGACGCCCCTCCTGTCAGACCCTGCAAGGACTGGGGTTG
>PVKH010019016.1:0-14969 GCA_004027955.1 Chaetophractus vellerosus
ATACGTAAGCAGTAAGTGTATAGTAAAAGGTCTGAACTGACAAAACAAACATACATATCTTCATAGAGGGCTCCCATACATCACCCCACTACCAACAACTTGCATTGTTGTGAAACATTTGCTTCAAACTGTGGAAAAGCATCATTAAAATATTACTCCTAACTATAGCCCATATCTTGCATTTGGTGTATTTTTTTCCCTAAGCCACGCAATTATTAACACCCTGAATTAGTACTATATTTTTGCTATAGTTCATGAGAGAATGTTCTCATATTTGTTCTGTTAACCACAGTCCATCTTCTACCACAGGATTCACTGTGTTATACATCTTTGCTTTTACAATCCATTCAACGTGTATACTCAGTGGCTCTCATTTTCATCAGAGTTGCGCCGTCATGACCTCAGTAAATTTAAGAACATTTTCATTACCCCAAAAGGAAAAATCCTATACCCTATTACACCCCCCCTGTTGTCTTTTAGAATTGATATAGTATCTTCTTTGTCATTGCTGAAAAAATTACAATTACTGTTAACTATCGTCCATAAGTTATATTAGTTGTAATTTTCCCATATATCACCGTATTCTTAACACTTAATATAAAGATTTTTTTTTTACAATTTATCACAATCTTCATCTACCACCAAAATCACTATTACATAGTCCCTAGATTATTCTCTAGCTTCCTTTCAATTGACATTGACATCCACTGCCTACTTCTCTCAGCCTCAATCACACTTATAAATCAGCAGTGTTGGTTATACTCATTATAATGCAGCATCTCTATTTTGGATTGACTATTCTGTGTAGGCCTTTTTATGAGTTATTAGTCCATGCCCCTGCTCCTATGTGCAAAGTGGCTTTAGATTATGCCACAGGGGTTGGGTGGGATCTTGCTCTAAAATACAACACAAATATTTCCGTGGAAGACTATATTTTTCAGTGTGGAGGCAACAGTAATTTTCACTCCAGAGTTGAGTGAAGTTTATAAACCAAAGTTACTGCTTGGAAAACCAAGTCAGAGAGACAACAGGGGCACATGGTCATATTATAGACTATATAAGCCTAAGGCTTATTCTCCTAATTTCTTTTATTTTTTAATTGAACCATGAATCCTTTAGATTAAGTATGTTACAATTGGAACTAGGACTCCATCTGATACTTGCAATCTTCTTCCTTTCTGTTTTTGCTTGTAAATTCCATGCTTTAGACATTTCCTAAAACAATATCCATGTGCGGGGTGGGAAGCCCCGAGGCTCTATTTAAAGGAAAGGATAGTCACCTTACTTTGCAAGTTGGGGAATGTCATAAGAGCCTGTAAAGTTGCTCAACTGGAGAACAAAGAAACTGACCCCGGGGAAGTCTCTGGTCAGTTAAATTCATGGAGGCATAAATAACACCCGTGTCAATATAGGTTGTATATTGGCACCATGACTTAGGGGTCAGGGATCCTTTTCAGCAGTTTTCTCTCTGGCTAAGGAGAGACAGGCTGTGTTGAACATATCCTAATCTTCTTTCTCTCCTCCTCTTTAGCATGCCATCGGTATCGTGAAATACTTGTTTTAAAACTTTTGCGCATCTTCCCAACCAGTCTCCATGAGGGCAGAAGCCATGCATGTCTTATTGCTGCTGAGATTCCAGCACTTAGCTCTGTAACTGGCACATAGTGGGTGCTCACTCCGTGTCTGTTGTTACTGTTTAATAAGCAAGAGGAAGGGACAAGGTAGCTCAGGTCTGAGTATAGGAAAGGAACTGAGGACAAGTGTTGAAGTTTGTGAAAATGTGCATTCCCTTTTCACTGCTGACTTTAAAGGCAAAGCTGAACAAAGCACCCCCGGCCCTACCTCCTTCACACCTGCCATGTAGAATTCTTGATGTGGCCTTTTAAAATATCATCTTCCTAGCTTAATGGCCAGGAGTTGGCTCTGAAAATAAATATGTGCTTTGATTTCAGAAGATCACCCCTGTCTTCGTTTTGTATTGCATTTTGCCTTGGAGATTTTGTCAGTGTTTGCTTTTTTTCATTATCATCTACCTCCACTGCTACGGATGTGTGACACAGTATCTCGCAACATGAATTTTCCTATACTTTCAGTGGCACCTGATGAGAAAGAGACGGAAAGGTCTCCATTTACTGCAATGAGCTATTTGCCAGACGGCAGAACATTCTCTCTTTGGGGGTGGAGGATGAAAAAGATGCACAATTTTGTGCTTGAGAAAGGATATTTCACACTTCTTTGACTCTGAAAGTTTGGACATTTGTTCCCTGTGTGAAGTTAGCTTCGCTGTAATCAATTGTCATTATTATGGGTGGGAGGCTTCTTTCTCTCTCATTTTCCTTTTGTCTTTTTCCTTTTCTGCTTGCTGCCAGTAAACTCTTTCTCTCCTCCTCTTCAGAGGTTGGCATATTGCTCTCAGAGAAGGAGTGAACATCTTGTGGTGCTACCCAAGGGGACCCACCATTCTTGGGGGGCTCTTGTCCCTGGCCACCTCCTTTGAACTCCATTTCTTGTCTCTTCTTTTTCACTTGGCTTGAGACCCTGAACACGAGCCTTTTCCATAACCTGGCTCAGAGACCACCGCTGGCCAGACAGGACTGGGACCAGATGGGCCACGGAGTCAGAGAGGTCTATGCCTCAGGTTGCTGGCATCAGAGGACATCTCTGCGTGGGTAGGAGGCAGAGATTTGGGGAGTTGGGCATCTGGTTTCTGGGAGACAGTGATGACTTGGCTCTAGGGAATGGGATCAAATACAGGGGAATGCAGACCTGGGAAGAAGTGGGTATTGGAGAAGAAACCAAAGCAGAGATTCAAATAAAGCAAGGGTACTGAGCCTCCTCAGGACTGAGATTCTGAGACTGGGATACAAGGAAAGGATTTTTCATGAAGGAGTTGGGAATGAGCAGGGATAACTGGACAGAGGAAAGTCACAGTGGGACCAGAAGCTGACTTGGTACTCATCTGGGGAATATGTGCCTGAGGGTTTTCACCATACTCCTATCTAGGAGTGGTCTTTCCTCCCCGAGGCTGGACTTACTCTCAACAGATGGGACTGAGGAGTAGTTAGCCCAGTGATTTCATTATTTGAATTCACTTCCTGTCTCATCCCGCTGGTTTAGTCTGTGACTCTAGTTGTTTACTCAGATCCTGTAACACTCTAAGACTTACCAGGGCAGGGACCTTGGTGGTCATCTTCACCCCTGCAGACCCAGAACTTAGCACACTGCCTGGCACATGGTAAATGTTCAACAAATTTCCATTGAACTGAACTGAAATTCTGTGTCATCTGTCTCCGTGAGCCTTCTAAACTTGGAACTATGTTTTAACTTCTCGAATTCTGTTAATTCCCTTCCCATTCAAAGTAGCTTCTGGGGAAAGAACTTCAGCATGTTCTGTCTTGGTGTGTCAAGCATATCCTGACATTTCTTGATTTCACCATACTGTTTTTCTCCAAAACTCAGGGTCGTTCTCCACATTATAAATGGAGTAACTGAGGCATAATATAGCCGTAAGTAAACTTTTTGAAGCATAAATCTTCATAAACACCTTGCCAAGGCCTTGACAATCCAGATTAGAATGGGGGGAGTGGATGGGTTGTGTGTGTCCTGAATAAAGTATGCAATGACTTCTGACAACCTCTGGACTTCAGTTTTGGCATTTCTTTTGTTTCAGATGATTTAGCCTAGATGTGGGAACTTTGTGCATTAATAAAACCAACATAAAAAATATTACTTGCTTTCTCTTCCCATAAGCTGCCCAAGGTGATCTCTGAAAATGGTTCACTATTCCTTTGACCCAGAAAACCCCACAAAATCATGCAAATCGAGAGGTTCAAATCTTCGTGTTCACTTTGAGAATACCTGAGAAACTGCCCAGGCCATCAAGGTTATGCATATTCTAAAAACCACCAAGTACCTGAAAGATGCCACTTTACAGAAGCGATGTATGCCATGCCATCTTTACAATGGTGGCTTTGGGAGGTGTGTCCAGGCCAAACAGTGGGGCTGGACACAGGGTCAATGGCCCCAAAGAGTGCTGAATTTTTGTTGCACATGCTTAAAAATGCTGAACTTTAGATCAGGGAGTCTTAACCTTTTTTTTTTTTCTATGGACCCTTTTGCCAGTCAGGTGAAAACCATGGACCCCTTACTAAGTCCACACCATACTGTGTATTATTTAATAAATATATCACACCTACACCGACACAGTCCCACAAGAATAATGTTTCTTTTTTAAAATTTAAATTCAAGCTCATTGACTCCTCATGAAGAACACCTGCTTTAGATGTGGATTCCCTGCTCATTGAGCACATCCAGGTGAACAAAGTCCCCAAGAGGAGCCAGCCTACTGACAGAGCTCATGGTCAGATTAACCAATACATGCGCTCCCCCTGCCACGTTGAGATAATTCTTACTGAAAAAGAACAAGTTGTTCCTAAACCAGAGGAGAAGGTTGCACAGAAGAAAAAGATATCACAGAAGAAACTGAAGAAAAAAACTTATGGCTCAGGAATAACTTTAGCATACAATAAATGCAAATAAAAGTTAAAAAAAATAGTACTTAATTTTTATTGATCATGTTCTAGAAGCCAGGCATTATCATAGGCATTTTACATGAATTATCTCATTTAATCTTCATAAAAATTCCTATTGAATACCAACACCAACCCCATTTTACACATGAGGAAATAGTTGGCTCTCCAACCATTATGCTTGGACTGGTCAGTTTAGCAAAGTGCCAACCACCATTCTGTCCTTTGAATAAGCAAAAGCAGGTTGCAAGCATGGATTTTGTGGTGCTCATGGGATCACTGGGAAGGCAGACCTTGCATTTATGAATTGATTATTAACATAAGATATGATGCAACGAAGTTCTAAATTTAATTCAATTAAATATACCCAGTGGTTCTCAATATGTGGTCCTTGGGCCAGCCACATCATCATCACTTGGGAACTTGTTAGAAATGCAAATCTATAGTCTTAAACTCAGACTTAAACTAAAAACACTGAAGTAGAACTCCAGCATTCTGTAGCTTAACAAGTCTTCCAGGTGATTCTAATACACACTAAAATGTGAGACTCCCTGATAGATCACAGATGTTAAGGGCAGTTAAGGTAAGGAGAGGTTAGGTGGAATTAAAGGGAAGATCTTAGGAATGTCGTGAGAAATGGGTCTGATCTTGGTCTGTCTTGAGGATGGGTAAAATAAGTAAATATGGCAGGGCAGGTGGAGTCACTACAGGAGTGAAGGCTAGTGAACAAGCATAGGTTAGTGTGATGTGAAGGGTGACGTGGATGTCAGGCAATGGACAGGTTTGATATTGAAACATTTATTTATTGGTGTGATAATATATTAACACAATTAAGAATTAACAGTATAATCTTTTATTCTCTAATATAACTAAACTGAATGTTATAAATCTGCTAACCAAATGATAGTTTGTAGTAGAAATCATTCATGAAATTGTTCTAATAATTTCCTTTTTAACTTTAGAGACTGTTGTCATCTTTTATTTGATCTATCACTGGGTAAATGATGCCCCTGTCTGAGCCACAATTTGACATAGGGAGCTGCATCAAAGTCTTTCAATGACTTTCCCCTTAATGATCATTGTATTAAATCATCTCAGCTTCTGCTGATATCACACCAATTACATTGAAGAGTTCCCAGACTTTATAATTCTGTCTGAAGTTTTGAAATATTCAATATCTCTATTATTAAACATGTCATTGAAGCAGTTTATTGGAATGTCATATATGATTAGATCAAACTTAATATTATAGTCCAGAAAAGAGGAAAAAGCAGCTCTGTTGCTGGGATGCCTGGTCCAAATCTTGGCTCTTCCTCATAATTTTTTTCATTAGAGAAGTTGTGAGCTTACAGAATAATCATGCATAAAATATGGGGCTCCCATATGCCACCATATTATTAACACCTTACATTAGTGTGGTATATTTTTTGTTACAATTGATGAAAAATTTTTGTAATTGTACTATTAACTATAGTCATGGTTTACATTAAGGTTCACTGTGTAGTACAGTCCCATGGTTTTTTAATTTTTAACTTTTGTTCTAATACCAAATAACCTAAAATTTCCCCTTTTACCACATTCAAATATATGACTCAGTGCTGTTAATTACATTCACAATGTTGTCCTATCATCATCACCATTTCTTACCAAAACTTTTCCATCATTCCAGATAGAATTTCTATAGATTTTATGAATTAACATCAATTGATGGAAACTGGGTTGCTTCCATATTTTGTCTAGTGTGAATAATACCACTATGAACATTAGTGTGGAAATATATGTTTGAGTCCCTGCTTTCAATTCTTTTGGGTATATATCTAGAAGTGAGATTGCTGGGTCATATGGTAATTCTATACTTAACTTTCTGAAGAACTGCCTGTTTTTCACGATGGTTGTACCATTTTACATTCCCACCAGCAATGAATGGGTGTTTCTATTTCTCCACATCCTCTCCGACACTTGTAATTTTCCATTTTTTTAAAAAAACAGTAGCCCTTTTAATGGGTGTGAAATGATTTGCCTTTCACTAATGGCTAATAATATTAGGCATATTTTCATGTGCTTTTTTGGCCATTTGGATATCTTTTTTGGAGAAATGTCTATTCAAGACTTTTGCCCATTTTTATTGGTTTGTTTGTGTTTTTGTTGAGTTGAAAGACTTTTTATCTACTCTGGATATTAAACTATTATTGGCTGTGTGGTTTCCAAATATTTTCTCCCTTGTGTATGTTGTTGTTTTACTTTCATAATAAAGTCTTTTGAGAAACAAATGTTTTTAATTTTGATGAGGTTCCATTAATCAAGTTTTTCTTTTGTTTTTGCTTTGGATGAAAAGGCTAAGAAACTGTTGCCAAACACCAGGTCCTGAAGATGGTTCCATATATATTCTGCTAGGAGTTTGATATTTCTGGCTCTTATATTTAAGTGTTGATCCATTTTGAATTGATTTTTGTTTAAGGTGTGAGATAGGGGTCCACCTTCTTTCTTTTGCAAATGGAGATCCAGTTTTCCCAGCACCAGTTTTTAAAGAGACTATTCTTTTCCAATTGAGTAGTTTTTGCCACCTTGTCAAAAATCAGTTGCCATAAATGTGAGGGCTGATAGCTGAGCTTTCAATTCAGTTCCATTGGTTTATATGTCTGTCTTTGTGCCAGTGCTATGCTGTTTTGATTACTGTGGTTTTGCAAAAAGTTTGAGATTGGAAAGTGTGAGTACTTTACCTTCGTTTTTGTTTTTCAAGATGGCTCTGGCTATTTGAGGCCTCTTACCCTTCCATGTAAATTTGATGACTGACTTTTCTGTTTTTGCAAGAAGGATTGTTGGAATTTTGATTGTGATTGCATTGAATCTGTAAATCACTTTGGACAGAATTGACATCTCAACAATATTTAGTCTTTCAATCCATTAACACAGAATGCTCTTTATTTATGTCTTCTTTGATTTCTTTGTTTTGTACTTTTCTGTACAGGAGTCCTTTACATTCTTGGTTAGACTTAGATATTTAAGTCTTTTAGCTGATATTGTAAATGGATCTTTTAAAATTGATTTTTTCTTATTGTTCAGTACTACTGTATAGAAACACTGCTGGTTTTTGGGTGTTGATCTTGTACTTTGCCAATTTACTGACTTCATTTAATAGCTTTAGGAGCTTTGTGTATGTGTGTGTGTGTGTATGCATGTGTGTGTATTTATCAAGGTTTTCTGTTCATAGAATTATGTCATATGTAAACAGGGAAAATTTTACTTCTTCCAAATTTGATATATTTTATTTTTCTTGCCTAATTGCTTTGGTTAGAACTTCTATTAGAGTGCTGAATAACAGTGGTGACAGTGGGCATCCTTGTTTTATTCCCAATCTTAGAAGGAACACTTATGGTTTCTTGAGTATGGTGTTAGCTGTGGGTTTTTCATATATGCCCTTTATCATGTTGAAGAAATTTCTTTCTATTCCTAGTTTTCTACGTCTTTTTATGAAGAAGGGGTCCTGGATTTTGTCAAATGCCATTTCTGTTTCCACTGAAGTAATCATGTGGTTCTTTTCCTTCATTCTGTTAATATGTATATTTTATTAGTTGATTTTCATATGGTGAAACACCCTTGCATTCCTGGGATAAATCTCCCTTGATTTATAATTCTTCTATAAATCAAGTGTATAATTCTTTTAATGTGCTGTTGGATTTGGTATGCTAGTTTTTTTTGGGGGGGCGGTGCTCTTTGCACCTATATTCATAAAGGATATTGGTCTGTAATTTTCTTTTCTTGAGGTATGTTTATCTGGCTTTGGTATGAGGATAATGTTGGCCTTGTAGAATGAATTAGGGAATGTTCCCACCTCTTCAATTCTTTTGAAGAGTTTGAGTGGGATTGGTGTTAAGTCTTTTTGAATATTTGGTAAAATTTCCCTGTGAAGCCATCTGGTCCTGGGCTTTTCTTTGTTGGGAGGTTTTTGATTACTGATTCAATCTCTCTGCTAGAGATCTATTCTTCCTAAGTCAGTATAGACAGTTTGTTTATTTCTTGGAAGTTGTTCATTTCTTCTAGGTTATTTAATTTGTCAGTATATAATTTTTCATAGTATCCTTTTATAGTCAATTTCATTTCAATAGAGATGTATATAATGTTCTCCTTTTCATTTCTGATTTTTGTTATTTGTATCATCTTTTTTTTCCATCAGCTTAGCTAAAGGTTTGTCAATCTTATTGATCTTTTCAAAGAACCAACTTTATATTACTATTTTACCTCTTTTCATTTATCTCCACTCTAATCTTGGTTATTTCCTCTCATCTGCTCAATTTGGGTTTAGTTTGCTGTTTTTGATATTTTTTTTAGCTCCTCCAGTTTTAATGTTAGGCCTTTGATTTGACATTTGTCTTTTTTAAAAAAAATTATAGCTTTAAGCATTTTAAGCTATAAATTTCACTCTCAGTGCTGTCTTTGCTGCTTCCCATATGCTTTGGTATGTTTTGTTTTCATTTTCATTCATCTCAATGTTTTTTCCTAATTTCCCTTATGATTTCCTCTTTTTTTATTAGAGAATTTGTGGGTTTACAGAACAATGGTGCATGAAATATAGGATTCCTATATACTACTCCACCACCAACACCTTGCATTGGTGTGAAACATTTGTAATGATTGATGATAGCACATTGTATTATTACCAAGGTCCATGGCTTAACATAGGGGTCACTGTGTACTGTAGTTCCATGTATTTTTATAACATTTTTATTTTTTTACCATATATGCAATGTAACATTTCCTTTTTAAATCACTTTCAGATATATATTTCAGTGCTGTTAATTGTGTTTATAATGTTGTGCTATCTTCTCCGCCATCCATTACCAGAACATCTCCATTACTCCAGATAGGAATCCTATACATTTTAAGCCTTATTTTACCATTCCCTATCCCCACCCCATTTCCTAATAACCTATATTGTATATCTGACTCTATGAGTTTGCTTATTCTAATTTTTTCAGTGAGATCATACAATATTTGTCCTTTTGTATCTGGCTTTATTTCATTCAACATGAGGACTTTAAGTTTCATTCATGTTGTTGCATGTATCAGGACTTCATTTTTACAGCTGAATAATATTCTATTGTATGTCTATACCACATTTTATATATCCATTCATTGGTTGATGAATACTTGGGCTGCTTCCATCTTTTGGCAATTATCAATAATGCCTCAATGAATATTGGTCTGTAAACATCTGTTCAAGTCCCTGCTTTCAGTTCTTTTGGGTATATACCAAGTATATAGGTGATATAGTACCTGTCTTCCATAGTGGGCTGCACCATTTTATGTTGCCAACAGCACCCTCTTAAGCATTTCTTATGTTGGAAGAAGTAAAACTTTCCCTATTTTCAGATAAAATGTTCCTATATACAGAAAATCCTGAAAAATCGACCACAAAGCTCTTAGAACTAATAATGAAATCAGTAAAGTAGCAGGTTATAAGACCAACACCCAAAAATGAGTATTGTTTCTGTACGCAAGCAATGAAGACACATAAGAAATCAAGAAAAAAATCACTTCACAATAGTAACTAAAAGAATCAAATATCTAGGAATAAATCTAACCAAGGATGTTTACGACTTTTATACAGAAAACTACAATACATTGCTAACAGAAATCAAAGAGGACCTAAATAAATCAAAGGACATTCCACATTCATGGATTGGAAGATCAAACATTGTTAAGATGTCAATCCTACCCAAAGCAATTTATAGATTGAATGCAATACCAATAAAAATTCCAACAACTTTCTTTGCATAGTTGGAAAAGCCAATCATCAAATTTATAAGGTAGGTTAAGGGGTCCCAAATAGCTAAAACCATCTTGAAAAGGAATAATGAAATTGGAAGTCTCACATTCCTGGTCTTAAAACTCATTATAAAGCCACAGTAATTGCAACAGCCTATTACTTACATAAAGGCAGATATATAGACCAATGGAACTGAATTGAGAGCTCAGAAATCAACCCTCACATTTATGGCCAGCTGATTTTTGACAAGGTGGCAAAGACCACTCAATTGAGAAAGAATATTCTCTTCAACAAATGGTGTTGGAAAAACTGGATCTCCATTTGCAAAAAAAAACAAAACAAAACAAAAAAAACAAACAAGCAAACAAACAACAAGTACCCCACACCATATGCAAAAACCAAAATGGAACTAACTCAAAATGGATCTAAGACTTAAATATAAGAGCTAGAACAATAAAATGTATAGAATAAAATGTAGGGAAGCAGGGCTAGGACCTTGCATTAGGCTATGGTTTCTTAGACTTTACGCCCAAAGCACAAGCAACAAAAGAAAAAGTAGTTAAGTGGGACCTCATTAAAATTAAAACTTTTGCCCCTGAAAGGACTTTTGTGTCTGGCTTGCTTCACTCAACATATGTTCTCCAGATTCATCTGTGTTGTCATATGCTTTATGACTTCATTTCTTCTTACAGCTAGCTGAATAATATTCCATCATGTGAATAGACCACAGTTTGTTTATCCATTCTTCTGTTGATGGACACCTGGGTATTTCCAACTTTTGGCAATGGTGAATAATGTTGCTATGAACATTGGTGGGAAGATGTCTGTTCATGTCACTACTCTCAGTTCTTCTGGGCATATGCCCAGTAGTGGTATTGCTGGGTCACGTGGCAAGTCTATATTCAACTTCTTTAGGAACTGCCAAACAGTTCTCCACAGTGGCTGTACCATTCTGCATTCCCACCAACAGTAAATAAGTGTTTCTATCTCTCCACATCCTCTCCAACACTTGTAGTTCTCTGTTTTTTTAATAGTGGCCATTCTGATAGGTGTGAAATGGTATCTCATTGTAGTTTTGATTTGTATTTCCCTAATCATTAATGATGTTGAGCATTTCTTCATGTGTTTATTGCCATTTGTATTTCTTCTTTGGACAAACGTCTATACAAGTCTTTCGCCCATTTTTTAATTGGGTCGTTTCTTTTTTGTAAAATTACATTTGTTTTAATTTTTTAAAAAGATACATTGATTACGTAAATGTTACACAAAAATTTTAGGGGTACCCATTGCCCCACCTCCCACACCTCCTATAACCTCCCAAATATACATCCTTCATCAGTGTGGCACATCACCTGCAATAGATACATACATTTTGGGGCTTTGCCATTAATCATGGACCACAGTTCACACTGTAGACCACACTCTCTCCCACAGAGTTCTGCATGATACGATGATATAAAATGGCCTATATCTGCCATTGCAATGTCACCCAGGACAATTCCCAAGTCCTGAAAAAGCCCCCGTATTATAACTGCTCTTCCCTCTCCCTGCACCCAAAGCTTATGTGGCCACTGGCTCCACATAATTTTGTAATTTATTCCATTGCGTGAATCATAAGTCTATAACAGGACACCAGCAAGTCCACGCTAGTCCATAACGCTTCTCCCAATCCCAAGGAGTCTGGGATGGTGATGTCCCCAACACCCCCAAGTAAGAGGGGACTTATATCCCATGGGTAAGATGGACAAGATTGTCCTTTCTGTAGTTGCAGACTCTCTCCATTCCCCGGGATAGCCGTTGTCCATCATCATCTCCCCACTGGTTGTGCTGCGTGAGTCCGAAGAGTTTTAGAGTAGGAGTTGCAGCTCCACCAAGCTTCTGGACACAGCTGGCGCATGGACAGCCCATAGTCTCTGCTCTCTGGAAGTACACCTAAAACTCTGGCATCACATATAGGTTTGAATAGAAGAGACAGATGGACCATGTGCAGTGAAGACATATTTCAATCAGACTCTGTCACTCTCAGGAGCTAGGATTCCAAATTAGGGCCCACTGGTAAGGCACCAAACTCTGGGGCTATCTGCCCTGATATAGGACCTGGATGTCTCCAAAGCCCCCAGAAGTCCCTCTGTTTGGGGTGATATCCATATTGGAAGACTAGGAGCCAGGACCCATGTTAAATAGTCAGTGAGCTTTAGGGTTCTGAAGTGTGAAAAAAAAATATATAGTATAGAAATTTTTTTTCCATTTTGCCTTGTTGGTGCAATATCTGGGTTCCAGTCTGTTCCAGGTCACCTTCCCCTTTTCACTCCCCAGAGTCCCACCATTTTTCATTGAATTTTCAAAGAAGTTTTAGGTCACAGCAGAGTCGCACACAGAATACAAGACATTCTCATATACTCAACCTCCTCCCCATTCCCTACCCCATACCAAAACCTTTTTGTATGTGGATGGCAGCACCAACATAACTGATATACAGATAGTGAAACACAGTTACCAAATATTGTCATTGGTCCACAGCAAGGTCGACATTTTAGATCGTACACTTTTATAAATTTTGATGACATTTACCCTGTCCTGTGTCCATCACTGGAAAGCAATGGAAAACATTTCAGCTGGCCACTAAATGCCCGCTATTCGATCCACTCTGTTCCTCACTTCCCCTCCCCCCAGGGCCCACAACGAGCCCCTGGCTCGACTCTTTGGATGACTGGGTTCTCCTTCCCTCTCATTGTGTGGTTCTCCACCCGCTGATATAACACATTATGACAGGATGAACACTCCCACACTCCCCAGAAGCCCACTCTAGATATGTCCCTGAATGCCCCGCGACCAAGACCCCAAAGCTGTGACACTTCCCTGTCATATTGCCACAAGAGTATTCCCACCTCTGCACTCATACCCCCTCACCCACAAGTCCCAAGTGTTCACCCGGTCCCACTCCCAACCCCCCACCCCCCCGAGCACCCCAGGCTCTCCAACCTACCCTTCCTAGTCCACCTAGCCACAAACCCTGGACCACCAAACCTACCACTATCACTACCTACCTGTCCCATTCCCCGTCAAGCAACCATACTCCATCACCTCACCACAGATTACGTCCCTATGGATGATGTCCCACAATTTTCTCTTCTCTTTCTCTTTCTTATAAACCTATCTTTCAGACCCTAGTTCTCAGGGACTGCTCAATTTCCTTAATTCATGTCAGTGAGGTCATGTACAGTTCATCCTTCAATGCCTGGCTTGCTTCACTCAACATAAGGTCTTCAAGGTTCATCCACGTTATCCCATGTGTTAGCACTTTATTCCTTCTTACTGCTAAGTAATATTCCATTGTATGTATGTACCACATTTTGTTTAACCATTCATCTGTTGATGGGCACCTGGGTGGATTCCAACTTTTGGCAATAGTGAACAATGCCACAGTGAACATTGGTGTACATATATCTGTTCGTGTCTTTGCTTTCAATTCTTCTGGGTATATACCCAGCAGTGGAATTGCTGGATCATATGGAAGATCTATATTCAGTTTTTTGAGGAACCGCCCAACTGTCCTCCACAGTGGCTGGATCATTCCACAATCCCACCAGCAGTGCACGAGGGTTCCCATTCCTCCAAATCCTCTCCAACATTTATAGTCTGCTGTTTTTTAAATAGCCGCCATTCTAATGGGTGTAAGATGGTATCTCATTGTAGTTTTGATGTGCATTTTTCTAATAGAGATGCCATGCATTTTTTCATGTACTTTTTAGCCATTTGTATTTCTTCCTTGGAGAAGTGTCTTTTCAGGTTGCTTGCCCATTTTTAAAATGGGTTGTTAGTCTTTTTATTTTCGAGGTGTAGGATCTCTTTATATACACAGGATATTAGGCTCCTATCAGATATATGGTTGCCAAATATTTTCTCCCATTGGGTAGGCTGCCTTTTTATTTTCTTGATAATGTCCTTTGAGGTGCAAAAGTTTTTAATTTTGAGGAGATCCCATTTATCTATTTTTTCTTTTGCTGCTCATGCTTTGGATGTGAAGTCCATGAAACCATTTCGTATTACAAGGTCCTGTAGATGTTTCCCTACATTATGCTCCAAGGTTTTTATGGTCTTGGCTCTTATATTTAGATCTTTGATCCATCTTGAGTCGATTTTCCTATAGGGTGTGAGATGGTGTTCCTCTCTCATTCTTTTGCATATGGATATCCAGTTCTCCATGAACCACTTGTTGAAGAGGCCATTCTCTCCCAACTGAGTGGGCTTAGTGGACTTGTCAAATATCAGGTGACTGTATATGTAAGGATTTATATCAGAACTCTCAATTCGGTTCCACTGGTCAATGTGCCTATCTTTGTGCCAATACCGTGTGGTTTTCACCACTGTAGCTTTGTAGTATGTTTTGAAGTCAGGTAGTATGATACCTCCAACTTCATTTTTCTTTTTCAATATGTCTTTGGTGATTCGGAGCCTCTTACCTTTCCAAATAAGTTTTGTAGTTAGTTTTTCCAATTCCTTATAAAATACAGTGTTAATTTTTTTGGGGATAGCATTAAATCTGTAGATTAGTTTGGGTAGTATAGACACCTTGATGATGTTTAGTCTTCCTATCCATGAACAGGGAATATTCCTCCATTTATTTAAGTCTTCTTTGATTTCCTTTAACAATGTTGTGTAGTTTTCTGCAT
>PVKH010019017.1:0-14970 GCA_004027955.1 Chaetophractus vellerosus
AGAAGATGAAGATGAAAAAGGTGAAGAGAAAGAGAAATTTGCAGATAGCTCCCCTCAGGATTTTCTTAAAGACGCTTTCCCTGAAAGCATTCTCCCTTACTGCCCACGGTGCCATAAAGAAAAGCATTGGGCAACTAAATGTGGATCTAAATTTAATAAAGATGAGAATCCACTGCCAGGAAATGAGTAATGGACACTCCCTCTGGTCCCCCAAAATCTTTCCTGATGGCTCTGTTCAATTGTACCCAATCTAGACCACCTGGCTCCACACCCACAGCTTTCAAATCCTCGGAAAACTTATGTGCTGCCACCTAGGGAAATGCTGGCCTGGACTTTGCTACCATGGAAAATTAATACTTAAGAAACAAAATAAAGTCTATCTAGCCAATTCAGGAGTGAAAGGGCCTATTCCAAAATATTTAGTGAGATTAATATTAGGAAGATCTAGCATTAGTTCTAGGGGACCTACTTTGTAGGGGCTCCCAACAATAAACTTTACACAAAAAGCAAGAGCAACAAAAGAAAAAATAGATAAATGGGACCTTCTCCAAATTAAAAACATGTGTGCTTCAAAGGAGTTTGTCAAGAAAGTGAAAAGGCAGCATACTCAATGGGAGAAAATGTTTAGAAACCACTTAACTGATAAGGGTCTAATGTCCAGCTTATATAAAATAATCATCAAGATCAACAATAAAAAGACAAACAACCCAATTAAAAATGAGCAAAAAATTTGAACAAACACTTTTCTAAAGAGGAAATGCAAATGGCTAAAAAGCATGTGAAAATATGTTAAACATCACTAGCTATTAGGGAAATGCAAATGAAAACTACAAGGAGATATTATTTCACACCTAATAGATGGGCAGCTATTTTAAAAGAAAAACAGAAAATTATAAGTGTTGGAGAGGATGTGGAGAAATAGAAACACTCATTTACTGCTGGTGAGAATATAAAATGGTACAGCCCCTGTGGAGTATAGTTTGCCGGGTACTCAGGAATGAAGTGTAGAATTGTCATATAATCCTGTAATCCCACTACTTAGGTATATACCCAGATAAATTGAAATCAGGGACATGAACAGATATATGCACACTAATGTTCATAGCAGCATTATTCACAATTGCCAAAAGATATTCAAGAGTCCATCAACAGATGAATGGATAAACAAAATGTGGTATATACATATGATTGAATATTATATGTATATAAGAAAGAATGAAGTACTGATGCATGTGACAACGTGAATAAAACTCATGAGTAAAATTTGAGTTTTGAGTGACACAAAAGAACAAATATGGCATGATCTCATTGATAGAAACTGAGTACAGTGAGCAGATCCATGAAGGTAAAATATGGAAGATAGGTTACCAGGAAATAGAATGAGAGTAGAGAATGGTCATCCAATGCTTAATCTGTGCAGAATTTATAATCAGGATGATTGTAGTGGTTTGAAAATGGATGGAGCTTGTATTAGTCAGCCAAAGAGGTGCTGATGCAAAATACCAGAAATCTGTTGGCTTTTATAAAGGGTATTTATTTGGGGTAGAAGCTTACAGGCTATAAAGCATAAGTTACTTTCCTCACCAAAGTCTATTGACATGTGTTGGAGCAAAATGGCTGCTGACATCTGTGAGGGTTCAGTCTTCCTGAGTTCCTCTTTTCTCAGGGCTTGCTTCTCTCTGAGCTCAGCTCCTCTGCTATCTCTACAAGGCCAGCTGTAGACCATCAGGTGAACGGCATGTTTCTCTTTCAGGGGCCTTTTCTCTTTCCTCACAACCAAGCTCCTCTGTATTCATACTTCCCGGGGTTCCAGCTTAAAAACTCCAAACTCCCTTCTCTGTGGTGTGGTTTCTCTGTGAGTCCCCACCCACCAAGGGGGCAGGGATGCAATGTCTTATTGATGTGGTCCAATCAAAGTCTTAATCATTATTTAATCAAGTAAAAGTAAAACCTCTGAATCCAATACACTCTAATATGTCCAGGGGAAAAGACCAGTTTACAAATATAATCCAATATTACTTTTTGGAATTCATCAATAATATCAAACTGCTACAGAGATGATGGTGGTGCAACAATGTGAGTGTAACTGACAGCACTGAAGCATGTCCGTGAAAGTAGTTTAAAGGGGAACTTTCAGGTCATACATTTTGCTTGAAGGAAAGTTAGAGGATAAAACAGGCAGCTGTATAACACAGTGAACACTGGGGTGGCCAAAGATTGTGGTTAATAGTAAAAAATATTAAAAAATTATTTCAGGAGCCATAACAAAAGTATGCCATTAGGACAGTGTGCTGATAGTGGAGTGGTATATGGGGAAAAATGCACTTAAAGCATACTTCTATGGGATATAAATGTCTTCTTGTTGTCATAGCTAACAAAATATTAAACTTCAATCCTGGGGAAGTCCTGCTACCTTCTCAAATAAGATGACAAAAATCTCTGGAATATATAAGAAAACAGATCAATATGCCAAGCTCTCAATCTTAATGCTTGCACTTATGAACCTTATTCCTGTAATAATGAAATTAAGCCTAATTATAATCAATGCCATAGAGTTACCTCCTGAAATGTGGCCTCTCTAAGACAAATTCCGCAAACTTATTACCCTCCCCCCAATATGGGACATGACTCCAGGGACAAGCCTCCCTGCACTGAGGGATTGTTAACAAGCATTTTGAAAAAGACCTTGACCCAAAGGGGAAACATTAAATAAAACAGAGTTTTTATGGCTAAGAGATTTTAAAGTGAGTTGGCAGGTCATTCCAGAGGTTATGCAGGTTGCTGGCAGATTTCACAAACTGTTTCAGTAAACAAAGCCTCAAACAAAAGTGCTCATGAGGCCTCTAGGGATGTCTGAACACCATAGGAAAGCCACACAGCTTCATGATATCAACACTTCCTTTGCAAGCCTTATTTGGGACGATATGAAAATCTATTTCCCCAATATAACATACGTATACTCATTTATAATTCCCCTAATCATGATTCTTCTACTTCTTTTATTTGAACTTATAGTTTTCAATATATCTGCTAAATATATTTCTCAGAGACTTAAACCTTCAGGTTGCTCACCTGCCAGTTGAGCTCTGAATCCCAGCAGAGTTGTGGCCATCCCCTAATCTCTAGTTCTTCTGGCTTGTCCTGGATAACTAACAAAATGATGATGATGGACAAGATCCATCATCAAAACAAAGAGTATTATCAACTTCAAGCAAAACAATTCCTTTTCTCTGCCCCATAATATCTAAGTCCATTTCAACCAGAAGTCATCCAAGTGGACATCTTTCAACCTCCCTCAATATTGAAGAATGAACAAAAGTAAGGGGGGAGTGCAAGTATGGACTAAAGCAGATATAATGTAACTGTAGTTATTATCTTGTGTTAATGGAGTAAGATATATATATATATATATATATATGTAATATATATATATGGCAAAAAGTAAAGGATAATTTTTATAAAGCTATTCCTTTACATGTTATATAAACAAAATGTATTCCCTTTAAAAATCATTTTTCCCTTCAAAATGATTCCTCATTGTTTTTGATGACTTATATTTGAGCAGAATTTGAGGAGTGAAAGTGAAATTTCGGAAGATGTAGAGTGTGCATGTGAGACTTGTGCAGGCGAGAAGATTTAGGAGATTGTTATCTCCTATTTCCACCATGAAAAATATTAACCATTGAGATTTTAACCAATAAAGAATGACAGACTCTGGAAAAGATCTCCATTATGCTTTATTTTCATGCAATTAACTTATTTTAGGAGAGAAATAAAAGCTATTAAATTTACTTAAATGCAAGTACATGGTTCTCAATATATTTTAAAGATCAGAGTGTGTGACAGTTTAAAGCTTTTTGTTGATTCCAAAAAGATCATGTCCTTAGAACGAATCCATTCTTATACATGCAAACCTGTTGTATGTGGGAACTCTTGGTTAAATTACTTCTGTAGTGATCCTTGGATTAGATTTTGTGATCCAGGGTGGGTCTTAATCCTTTTACCAGAATCCTTTAAAATGGAGGACTAAAAGCAACAGATGCAGAGGAAAAGCTGCAGTGATAGAAAAAAGAAACCCAGAAGAGAGAAGAGCCACAGATAGAGCAGCCCAAAGCAGAACTAGCAATGAGGCCCTGAGGAAAGGAGGAGAAGGCAGAAACTCAGATGTGAAGATGTTACCATGTGGCAGAGTATAGGATCACCAGCAGTCGGCCTTTGATGAGACAGCATCTCTGATGATTCCTTGATTTAGACATTTCCACAGCCTTAAAAGCACAAGCTTTTAACCTAATAAATTCTCATTGTAAAAGCCAACCCGTTTCTGGTATATTGCTCCCAGTAGCTTTTACTAAACTAAAAGAAAGTTGATAGGATCAAAAGCCCCAAAAGCAGTTCAAATGCTAGCTACTTCTTTACACCAACAATTCATGTAATTTACTTCCTGACTCCCATTGGCCCATATTTCCTTGTGTTCACATTTATTACAACTGGCTTGACCCCTACTTTATCAGTTTGACTCAATTTTCAGCCTCCAATTATCCTCCTTAGTTTTGTTTTAACAGGATTGACTAACAACTAGAACGATATTGAAGTTGTTCTAAGGATCCAATTGCTAAGGTATACTTCAGCTCTTAGTTCTTGCTCTCAGTAAAAGATATCTTCACCTAATGGGAACCAGTATTGCCCAGTCTCTCAAAAGGTAATGTCTTATTCATCTACCTCCCCTGCTCAGTTTCAACGTTTTTACCAACTAATTACTTATTTGACTTATTGATATTGGGAATAAGTATTTCATAAAATTAAATAAATGCATATTAGAAGAAGAGAGAAAAGAAGGGGTGCTGGATTTTGTCAAATACACTTTCTGCATCAATTGAGATGGTCGTGTGTTTTTTTCCCATTGTACTGTTAATATGGTGTAATACACTAATTGATTTTTTTCATCTAGACCCACAATTGCATACCTGGGATAAATCCTACTTGATCATGGTGTACAATTCTTTTTAATGTCATTTGGGATTTGAGCTGCAATTATTTTATTGAGAATAATCACCTCTATATTCAGAAGAGATATTGGTTTGTAATTTTCTTACATTGCATGGTGTATTTTTCTGGCTTAAGTTTTAGGGTCACGTTGGACTCATTGAATGAGTTAGGAGGTGTTTCTTTCTCTTCATTTTTTAAAAGAGTTTGAGCAGGATTGGTGTTAATTCTTCTCAGGAGTTTGGTAGAATTCACCCGTGAAGTTTCCAGGTCCTGAATTTCTTTGTTAGGAGGTTTTTGGTTATTGATTCAACCTCTTTACTATTTATTGATCTATCGAGATAGTCTATTTCTTCTTGAATCAGTGTAAGTAGTTTGTGTATTACTAAGAATTTGCCCATTTTATCTAGGTTATCTAATTTGTTGGCCTCCAATTGCTCATACTATCCTCTTACAATCTGTGGGTTTAGAAGTAGTTTCTCTCCTTTTATTGCTTGTTTTTGTTATTTGTGTCCTCCCCTCTTTGTCAATATAACTAAAGTTTTGTTTATTTTATTCATCTTTTCAAAGAACCAACTTTTGGTTTTGTTGATTCTCTCTGTTTTTTTTTTTAATTTTTTATTTCATTTATTTCTACTCTATAATCTGTATCATTTCCTTCTTTCTTCTTGCTTTGGATTTTGTTTGCTCTTCTTTTAATAGATCCTCCAGTGATGAAGCTAGGTCTCTGGTTTGAGATTTTTTTTTTTTAATAAGCATATACAGCTATGAATTTCCTTCTCAGCACTGACTTTGGTGTATCCCTTAAGTTTTGGTTTGTTGTTTTTTTCTTTTCCATTTGTGTCAATATATTTCTGAATATCCCTTGTGGTTTCTTCTTTCACCAACTGGTCACTTAAGATTACATTGTTTAATCTCCACACATTTGTGCATGTTCTAGTTCTTCCTCTATTACTGATTTTTAACTTCATTGCATTGTAGTCAGAAAAGATGCCTGATATGATTTCAATATTTTTTAAATGTATTGAGACTTGTTTTGTGTCCTAGCATTTGTACTATCCTGGCAAATCATCCATGTTTACTAGAGACAAATATAGATTCTGCAGCTATTGGGAATGTCTTATGTTAATGTCTACTTTCATATATATTTGATTTTTTTTGTAGTGTTCCATTTTGAATCTCTTCTCATTTCCTATTGTACATATTTTTCTTATATTTTCTTTGTGGTTACCATGCAACTAAAATTATCATTCTAGGGGCTGGCTCGATAGCCCAGTGGATAGGGCACCAGCATACCACATGGGAGGCCCCGGGTTCGATTTCCGGGGACCTCTCCTAGCAGGCAGACCACCTTGAGAATGGCAAGCTGCCATGGGCGGGCCGGAGCCGCCGTGGGCAGGGCAAGAAGCTGCCACGGACAGGGCAAAGCCGCCACGGGCAGGGCAGGTCGCCAGCGGATGGAGCACAGCCAGCCACCCATGAACTGAAAGCCCGCCGTGAACGGACGCAGAGACTGCCCACAAGCGGGGAAAGCCGTGCCTGCGCAGTGACCACTCTCGGCGCGTCGCCGCAGCGGGGGGAAGGGGAGATATGTAATAAAATAAATAAATCTTTTAAAAAAAATAAATAAATAAAATTATCATTCTAAATCTATAATAATCACATTTGATTCTATACCAACTCAATTTCAAAAATATACATATATGTATATTTTCCTGTAATCCCATCTCCCCATCTTTGTTTTGTACTAGTTACAAATTATATCCATATACATTATATATCAAAAACCATAGCTTTATCATTATTTTTATGCCTTTGTTTTTTAGAACCTGTAATAATTTAAAAGTTTAGGTACATATTAAAAAATACCCCACAATAGTGCTGGCATTCTTAATTACCCATATGGTTACTTTTACCAGGGGTTTTCATTTATTTATGTCAATTTGATCCACTTTCTAGTGTTCTTTCCTTTCAGTCTGAAAAACTCCCTTTCGCATTGCTTGTAAGGCAGGTCTAATGATGATGAATTCCCTTATCTTTTGTTTTTCTGGAAATGTTTTAATCTTTCATTCTTGAAATTTCCTGAGTTTAAAATTCGTGATTGATAATAGTTTCCTTTCAGCACTTTAAATATTTCTTCCCATTGCCTTATTGCAGCCATGTTTTCTAATGATAAATTGACACTTAATATTATTGAGATTACTTTATACAAAAATTGTAGCTTTTCTCTTGGAGCTTTCAGAACTCTCTCCTTATCCTTGGCATTGGGCAGTTTGATTACTATGTTTCTGGTGTGGTTCTCTGAGTTTATCCTGTTTGGAGTTCATTAGGCTTCTTGAATGTTCATATTCATATTTTTTATTAAATTTGGAAAGTACTCTGTCATTTCCTCTTTGAATATTTCTTCTTCTCGTTTCTTTCATTCTTCTCTTTCTGGGTGTCCCATAATGCATATATTGGAATGCATGATGGTTTCCCATGGGTCTTATAGGATCTGTTCTCTTATTCTTCTTCTTATTTTTCTTTCTGCTCTTCAGCCTTCATTTAAATTCTCTTTTCTTCAAGTTCACTGATTATTATTTTTTTTGCCAGCTCCAATCTGATTTTGAAACGCTCTAGGGGATTTTTTATTTCAGTCATTGCGGTCTTCTCCAGTCATTCTTTTTGGAACCTTTTGGAAATTTCTGTGTCTTTCTTAAGATTCTCAACAAAACATTCATTGTTTTCCTTATGTCCTTTAGGTTCTCTTTGTTTTCCTTTATCTCCTTAAGCATAATTAGCATCACTGTTAAAGTATTTTCAGGATATCCAATCCTGTCTTTTTTGTTAATAGTTTCTAGATTTTTATCTTATTCCTTTGGATTGGTCATCATTTCATGTTTCTTTTTTGTCTTGTAATCTTTTATGGCTGTAATTGCATATAAGAAATTATATTTGGTGCCTCTTCATCCTGCCTGGCTTAGTCATACATTTCTTTTTTGAGTGACCACTCCAGTTAGGCCTGCCATGTATATAACCATGACTTGCAAGGCCTTCAGCTCTATATGGTTCAGATAATAAGAGTTGCTCTTAGCTTCTCCCAATGGCCCCTTCCACGTTTTCTCCAAACTGCCCTTGTCACTTGTTCCCTGAAAAGCCCCTTGCTCTTTCACAATGCATAGTTTACTAGCAAGGCCTAAACCTTCACATGGCTCAGATGATAAGAAACTGCCCCCCAGCTTCTCCAAACGACCTTTGCTACTTCTGATTTTCATACAATAAAGTTTGAAATTGCCAAATCCACAGTATACAAGGAAAATCCTATGACCTTCCCCTCTGGGTCACAATAAAGGTAAAAGCCTTGGACTCCATATTCACTTCTTCCCCCTTCTTCACAGACTCTCAGAGGAGCCTAGATTAACTAAGCCCATGGTCCACCTTCATTCTCCCCTCTGCCCCTCCAGGGTATCTGATCTAAAAAAGTGTCCTTTCATACATCCTCTGCTGGCTGGTTATCTGTGTTTGTGTCTCATCATCAAGGGAACTTTCACATAACATCCAAAACAGTTACACACTGTATCCTTTAATATTTTAAAGTGTCAGCTCTGGGATTATGCCCCTGAGCTGACTGATCCTTAAGTTTGTATCCAGAGAGTGATATGACAAATTTCCTGTAATGCCAAAAGTTAACAAAAACAAAGATATCAAAGCAAAAAGCACAGAGTCCTCTTTGTGTTATCTGAGACTGAGTAGAACCTGCTTCTTTGTTCTGGGCTTGTACTTTCTCATGGCCTTAGGAATTCCCAGTTTACAGGAATCTGAATAAATCTACTCTTTTTGGAATATACTTTCACTGCTTTAACTGTCTTAAGCTGCTTCTCTGCCTTCAGGACAAATACTAGGAGAGTGAGTCTGAGACAATTTTCCTATTTCACTCTTTCAGGCTTCCACTTGGTAGATTGACATTGATGTACAGGCACCCCAGTATGCACATATGGATTATTCTGCCCAATCTGGAACAGGACCAGGGACCCACAATGGGAACTCAAGCTAGTTCCACTTCATTCCAGAAAAAGGGTGGGGTAGAGGCCAGCGAAGGCAGCATGAGATTTGCCTACCATTTTTCAAGCTGCTTTTCTTGGTTACTGCAACTCTTTATCTGTTTTCCAGAGTTTTGATGGAGATGGCTCTGCAAGATTTTGCTATTTGTTCAAAAATTCTGTGGGGGACAGTGCCTTAGAACATTTTTCATCACCATCTTGGTTGACCAGAAGTCCCTACTACAATTTGACTCCTAAGTTTTATCTATAATCGTTCTTTCTTTTACATGTATAGTGCACATTATTTACCAGAAATGATCTTCCCTTCTTCCTTTAGGTTGCCTTGCTCTCCTTCAAATCTCAACTAAGATGCTTCTGGAAAGCATCTCTAAGCTATAAAATGGGCATAACTGACCTCAATCTCTTATAAAAGACCCAGATTAACAGTCTTTGTTTATTTTAATGGATCATTTAGTGTCTGCTTTTCTTTGTAAGTTTTCTATAAGTTGAGGGTGATATGCTTTTCTTGTCCAATATTATATTGCCAAGGTCTAACATATGCATACTTACCAGAAAAATATTGGTTGAATAAATGAACACACCTGGGAAATGTTAGTTTAGAGCTAACACTACAAGACAAAACAGGTTTTGAAGTATTAATAGCAATTGTATAAATTTTTTATTGTATGAAGTAGGCTGCACTGTCTGAAGTGTGAATATACATAAACATTATTTAAGATCATAGATTTAGAATTAGAAACAGGTTTCATTCTCACTTCTGCAGCAATCTATTTGTTCTTGAAAATTTCACTAAACTTTTGTAAGCCTGGTTTTTCTTTTGTATAGTGGTTTGTAGTTCTGACCAGGTAGTATAGTTGAAAGGTTTAAATATAGTTGTGTACAAAAGTTTTTGACCCACCATGTTAATGCTCATTAATATCAGTTATTGATGTATGCAGGCCAAATCCTTATAAAATCATGTCTTTCAACTTGATAATTTATTTTCACACATTAAAATATTTGGAAAGCCCATATTTCTGATATTCAAAAACCTTGTGGAAATGTAGTTTCTCCTTGTGTTAATGGATCCATGATACATTCTTCTATGAATTATTCTTTTTGTTCTGTATATAGCTCATTAGTTATGACACAAGCAATAAATGAAAAATAAGTAATAATAATGGTTTTGTTTTGTATCAGTAGGTATTTTTTGTTTGCATGTGAGAAAAAAATATCCTTAAAATATTTAGATGAATGCCTGCATTGATACCAGGTTATGTGATTCTCTTGGCCTTTCTAAACATGTTCACAAGACAGCCTTCCCAACTCTGTCATATCTGTATTCAAGTTTGGAAAAAAAGGAGTCAATCATGTTTATCCCTTTTATCCAGAAAGCAAAAGTTTTTCAGATATTCTCAGAACACTTTGTCAAAATATTTTGCAAAAGTCAGTTTTTTTATGTTTTCTACCTATTTGGAAGGCAGCAAGAGATCAATGACATCAAACTACATTGTTGGTTCCAACATATATTTAATTCCTCCCAAGTACTAAGCCCTATGCTAACAATTTTTGTACATAGGTTCTCATCTTCAAAAGAGTTCTAGGGAGTGGGGGCTAATATAATCACCCATACTCCCCACATTGGGACCTGAAATTAATGGCTTACCAAATGACTATTTCATTTTGCATTTTCTAGCATAGGAATTGACCTTAAAACAATTATCATGGTCTTGATTATTTATTGAGGGCTCCTCAGCCCAGTGCTGAGGCTCCAAAAGGTGTAAGCCTTGCCTTACAATCAGGCAGACACAACAGGGATAAAAGAAAGGCTAGATGCATGTTTAGAAGAAGGGTGGTAGGTGAAAATTACTTAGGAGAGCTAATGCGGGAAAAGCTCAAGTTATTGCAGCAGAGGGTTTGAATACAAGATTAGCAGGTTATAATGGATCTAGAATGCCAAGATATGTAATATGGACCTTTTGAAAATTATTTTTATTTTTAAAGAAGGTTTAGATTACATAATTGTTACATAAAAATATAGGGGATTCCCATATGCCACACCCCCTCCCCCTCCCACATTAACAACATCCTTCATTAGTGTGGTACATTTTTTATAATTGATGAGCACATATTGAGCATTATTGCTAACCATGGACTAGAGTTTACATTATAGTTTACATTCTGTCCCACACAATTTTGTAGGTCATGACAAAATATATATTGGCCTGTATCTGTCATGCAAGACAATTCCATTGTCTCAAAAATGCCCCTATATTACACCTACTCTTCCTTATTCCTCCTCTCAGAACCTCCGGAGGCCACTGCCTTTATATCAATAGTAAATGTTTTTACATTGCTAGAATAATAATAAGTATATAATAGAATAATAATAAGTCTTCTTGGTCCATTGTTCATTCCCCAATCTTGAGGATTTGGGGATGGTGATGCCCACTCTGTTTCTGATTGAGAGGGGGCTTAGGTCCCATGGGGCAGATAGATGGAACTGTCTTGCTTACAGTTGCAGACACTCTGTTCCTTAAGATGGGCCTTGTCCATTATCATCTTCTTGTTAGCTATCCTGAGTGAAAATATGGACCTTTTTAAACAATAGGAGACTATTAATGGTTTTTGATCAGGAGTAAGGAAGTAAAGAAGCTACATTAAAAATAATGTAATGCAAACACTAGTCTAGTAGCTGTTTTTTGTTGAGAAACACTGGAAGGCAAGAAGAGGCCAGGAAAGAGATAGGAAGGCTAGAACCAGATTCTTACCAGATAGTTATGTTCCAATGGAGATATTTGCTGAATTGAGGACAGCCAATGCTTGGATATCTTTTCAGGACTTTTCATAAGAAACAATTTTGTTTTCAGATGTAGCAAAATTACAAAACTCCAAATCAAAGACATGCCCTTACTTTAATTCAAACTCTTTCAAAGAAGCGATTACACAGCTCAATGGAACATGCTCCACACATAGAAGCCAGTGAATTCCTCAACAAGAGCTTTTGACTTTAAATCACTTTGGAGACCTTGAATTTTTTAAGCCTCTCTGCATTTGTGATTGGTCAGACTGGACTAGCTGAAAATTTCAGTGCTTAGCATGAAAGTCTGTTTGCCTGTGAGTCATATAGTAAACACGAGGTCCTTATCCGAGTGATACTTGCAAAGCTATTCATGCAGTTTTGCTACTTAAAGTCGTCATCTCAGAAGAAAGCTATATGCTGGTAAACATTATCATCTGATTGATGAGCTCATTTACCCTTCAAACTGTGTGCAGCACAATGAATCAGGTAATAAAGTGGTCAGCATCTACAGATCGCCCTTTACTACAGTTTATTATATTCTAGAAATGATTCGATATGGTTGGACAATTGACAGTATAAATCATCTACTTTGTATTTCCTCATTCTATCACAGATCAGAGAAAGCGACATTTTCCTTTGAACTGCTGGGAACCTAAGTATTCTCACATGATATTCCTTCCCCCCGCCCCCACCCTTGAATGGAACATTCATTATTTATATATTAGGAAACATTTTGAACGATAGAAGCCAATGCTTTGAATTATGTGAGCCGGTATCTAATCTGGGAATGACAAAGTTTTTCCATAAGTCTTACAAATAGGTATAATTGTGGCTAGAACAATATTGCATGCTACTGCTTTAGAATTTTATTACCACTCATGAAGTGTGTTGCAGTTCCAGTATTTTATTCTTGAAAGTTAATATGTTTGAAAATTCCTCAGGAAAATAAGAGTTTGGAGTTTGAGGGTGATATGAATTTTTTTTTAAATCTTTTTTTTTTTTAATGTAACTTAATTTGATTCAATTCTAACATGTACTTCAAGATAAAGAAATCATTCCATGTTAAGGTTAATGTATAAGTAAAATGAACAATCAGAGAGAGATTAACTTACAGCCAGTAAACACAGATGTTTATTATAATTTCTTTATTGTTTATCAATATTTTACCAAAGAATTGTTCAAATTTATTGAAATCTTCTTATGTCTGAGATGCTGTGCCCAGGGCTTTGCTGAATACAAAAAAAAAAAAAAAAAAAGAAAGGAAGAAAGAAAGGAAACAACAAATCTGGTATGGTCTTTCCTTCATGGGGTTTATAATTTATGAAGATAAATAAAGCATGCCTCACAATAATACAAAATGCTAGTACCATTAAATAACTGACAGGTAAAATTCTGCAGGTGTTCAAAGGAAGAAAAGATGACTTTTAGCTGGGCTAAGCATGGCATATTGGAGGCATCAAGGAAAGTACCAGAGATTATTGCTTTGGGAAGAAAATTAAAGCATGGCTGTGAGTTAGACCCGAAAAGAACGATAAAACTCTGGGGGATGCCAGTGAGAGGAATGGAAGTGAGCAGTTTTCTTTCCACTCTGTTTAGTTGGTTTAATTAAAGAGAATGACAGGAGAAGCTGTTGAAATAGTCAGCTGGGATTGTGTTATGGAGGTTTTGATGACAAACAATACTTCATCAATTGGATGATAGGAAGCTACTAAATATTTTGAATAGAGAAAATTAAAGAAAATGTACTCTAAGAAAATGAATGTGTGGTTTGTTGAGATTTGGGTGAACTAGAAGGTAAGGCACTAAAGAGGAAAATGAAGGAATAATCTATGCTTCACAAAACAAGGGGAGGGACTGAGGAAGTAGAGGGGATGGCTGGAACATGTTCTAATATTCCAGAACTCAATTACTGTAATGGCTGGTGTGGTGTGAGGTGAAGTGGAAGATCAGGGAAGGTGCCTCATGGCCCTTAGAATGGGATATATTTAAGTCATCTGGGAGAGGCTAAGAGGAACAAAAGTTGCTCTTGGACAGAGAAAAATTACATTTAGAAATGAAAATTATCTCCTGTCTTGTTTATGAAAGGATATTAAGCACTATTAAATAGTATGAAAATAATCAGTAATATGTCATGCCTTATTTAAGGCCTGGACTGGGAATTTTGTTCCTAGAAAAATTACTATAGGAACTCCAGAATAAAATTATCCCAATTAGGACTTGTCTAGATAGGGACACCCCAATCTTTAAATTTATAATCTATGCCAAAATATTTTTATTTATTAAATTTACCTTTTGACCTTAAAAATTTTCATCAAATTCATGCTGCATTTAATTCACCAGGTATTTCTTGCCTAAATATACCTGGATATAAAAAATGTATAGATTCGTTAAAAATAAATCACAATATCATGGCAACTACAGGACGAAGTCAGGAGTTGAAACTTGAAGTCAAGTTTTACTGCCCTCCTCTCATTTCACTATTAATGCATAGTCCTAGTCACACTTAAAAGAAATCGTTTCTCATTCAAAATTCATTACATTTTAATTGCAGATTTATTAACACAACTGGCGGCTTTGTATTGATTTCTTAAGGATGTTGGGGAAACTGGGAACAGGCATAGAGCACCTTGTAGAACTGACAGTACTTCACACTAAGTGGCAAGGATGTTGTTACACACAAACACTTAAAAAAGAGCAGGGCATACCAGGACATTCTAAGTAGTATGGGAGAAACACTGAACCAACAGAAAATAGGAGAAAGAAAATATGCTACTGGGACTCATATTTTTATTGTTAGTAAAGCAAGATGAGCTTGGATTTAAGGTATATCTTTCAGTCATTTTTTTATGGTATAATATTGAAAAGGTGTTTAAATTATGGAATTCTGCTATTTGAGAGTGGAAATATTTGAAGTATATATATATATATTTTTTAAAGATTTATTTATTTTATTACATACTCCCCTTCCCCCCGTTGCGGCGACGCGCCGAGACTTGGTCACTGCGCAGGCGCGGCTTTCCCCGCTTGTGGGCGGCTTCTGCTTCCATCACGGCCGGCTTTTCAGTTCGCGGGTGGCTGGCTGTGCTCGATTTGCAGGCAACCTGCCCTGCCCGTGGCGGCTTTTGCCTGTCCGTGGCAGCTTTTTGCCCTGCCCACGGCGGCTCC